>MU392187.1:84337-357865 GCA_022578495.1 Nemania sp. NC0429 | reverse complement strand
TTTTTTCAACGCCTCTTTAATATTATTTTTTTTTTCTGTTTTAATCTACTCTACAACAAAATCTAAAAATTATTTACCTGTTAACATTTTTTTCTTTTTTTTTGCCCCCCCCCCCCCCCCCCCCCGCTACCGTCAAGTCACATTCTCATCACATATCACAGATAATAATAATGCTGCCAGAGAGTCGTCTTATAACTAAAATTTATGCATTCTTTATTCCCAGATCAGATCTGGTCCTCTGAAAAACCTGTAGGGTAGAGGAGTATCGCGCATGGCGTCTCGAGTGCGCGTTTATCAATGCGCGCGTCCGGTGCGCCCATTATGTCCTTCTGGTATTATTCCCCTCTGAACGCCTTTTTCTTACCAGCCCAGAGCAGTAGTCCCTCGAAGAAGAAGAAAAGGAAATTTACCCGAGTGCGCTTGCTACCGTGTCATAACTTCGTAGAGAAAACAAATCCCGGCCTTGGCCGAGATGACGGCCGCGGACGTAGTCAGTCTCGGCCATCCGCCTGCACCTTCTCCACCACGGCCTTGACCTTGGAGTAGAGCGGGTGGCTAGCCTCGAGACCACACACCTCACTGACTACCTCGTCGGCGCTCTTCTCGCTCATGAGAGTGGCGAGCGTCTCGCTCTCCTTGTCGCCCTCGACGTTCTGGAAACGGAACGCCATCTCGGCAGCTGCCAACAGGGCATCGGTGCTCATGCCCTCCTCGGCCAGTGATGCAGCGGGTCCGATGAGCCGCTCGTGACGGCCGAGCTTTCTCAGCGGCTCACGGCCGACACGCTTCACCGAGTCATCAAGGTTAGGGTTGCTGATTCGGTCGAGGATCTTGTTCTTGTACGCCTCCTGCTCGTCTTTGGAGACGCCGTGCTTCTTGACAATGAAGGCAGCCGTCTCAGAGATGGCGGCGGCAACAGACTGTCGGATGGTGGAATCCGCCATGGCATCGTGAATCGTGGGCAAGCCACGGTTGTAGCCGTAGTAGGCAGCAGTGGCGTGAGACGTATTGACAGTGTACAGCTTGCGCTCAATGTAGGGGTCGAGATTGTCGACCCAGTGAATGGCCGGGACTTCGGGCGTCGAGACACCAGCCTTGGTGAACGGGGCGCTCTCGACAACCCACTCGTAGAACAGCTCGAGCTGGACGTCGAGGGTGGGCTCACCCTTCTTGTCGGGCACGATGCGGTCAACGGCCGAGTTAGCATAGACCGTCTTCTTGTCGTGGTCAGCCAGGCTCTCGGCGGGGGTGTTCTTGGGGTTCTTGATATGACCAGCTAGGTTGGCGGTGTTGTTGATCATGTTCTCGCAGGCAATGATAGCCAGAGGGGTCTGGTCGAGCGAACGCTTGGCAATACCCTTGGCGATGACAGGTGCGATGAACTGAAGGATTCTCGGGCCAACAGAGCAGGTCAGGAGGTCGGCAGAAGCGATCTCATCCACCAGCTTAGCCTCGTCAGTGCGGGAGTTGATAGCAACATAGTTGGTGATGGTCTTCTGGGTGGTGCCGTGGGTGCCTAGCTCGATGACGTTGTAAGAAGGCTGGGCATTGAGGCTGTCCACAAGCGCGTCGACGACATCAGCGAAGACGACGCGGTAACCAGCCTCGTGTAAGAAGCAGGCAACGAAACCTCGACCGATGTTTCCGGCGCCGAAGTGGACAGCTTTCTTCGCCATGGTGACTGATGATGCGGTGAGAGGATGTGACGGTGTGGAACTCTGCCTAGGACAGGAGAGATGGGAAGGCAGAGGATGGTACGAAATAACAGGGATGACGAGGCAATTGGCTGAAGCCGGACGGGTGCACGAAGGAAGTATAATGGAAGAGTAGAAGAGAGAGATGTCCTCGACGGGGAAGAGGAGCGTTCTTATACACTAGGAGATATTCTCATCTCATCATGTCATACAACAGATGGAAGGGAGATGGGGACAGGCGAGCAAGGTACATACACGTACCTGCTCAGCCGGACAGACAGGGATACACAGGGAGGGCGGTTGGGACTGAGGGGCGGATCGCGGAGTGGAGGTGTGGAGGGGCATTCCGTTACTGCTCAAGCAACCCTGAACGTTGTACTCGAGTTAGGTAGGTACTTGGCTTAATACATTAGCCTTTCTGGAACCTATGTGTTTTTGGTAGGATGGAGCGCTGTGCTGGTACTAGCAGTGGAGGGCCATGGAGCTAAACCTAGGTACCTCCTTATCAAGTAGCAAAGTACTCTACCCCGGTCGGTACATACCTCAATCTGTGTAGGTACCTACTACGACTCTGTCGAGGTTACATGTATGCAGACGGTACCAGGTAGGTTGACGCTAGCGCATGTGCTGAACCAGACCGTCTAATTGGGTGCATGGCGAAGGGTATCAGTTTGTCCCAACACCAAGCTACAGGTGCCGTACTGCCGTGCTGTGTACTTGACTATCGGTTGGCGGTACATGAGTAGAGTTGCGTACAAGGTTTTTGTTGAAATAGGTGGTGTTGCAGCTTTATTGGGATAGCGATGATGTTGAAGGGAAGAAGTCTAGTACATGGCATCCACCGTGAGAGGTAGTCTTATACACTGTCCCTCGTACCTGCCCACATTCGGCCAAACCTCCTCTACCACGAGCACCCGCGAGAGTAGACCTATCACCAAACAGACCGAATTATCACGAGAATCCTCCATTTTAACCATTCGTACGAAGTAACCGTTCAACCTTCAATATACCAGACGGCCGGCGTGCCCTCAACCCGAACCTCTTATATTACCTTCTGGCCCCGAAATATGGGTAATAACCAGCAAGGTGTACGTAGTTTATTGGCGCGAACGTCGTTAAACCGTGGCTTTAATCCGACATCTTGTTCTCCGAGGACCGTGGTCAATATGATGAATTATAGAGACAAAGGGGGTAGTATGTGTAGACTTTGCTCCGGGTACAGAGTAGGTCGGGTCGGCGAGCCGTATGCTCGAGCCGGGACGAAGTACGTGTGTATGCTTTGACGGCAGAGAGATCCGTGACTTAGACGGTATTATCGGAGATATAGATGTTTCTGCCGCGATGGGACCAACCGGTAGCAAGGGTAGCGAAAGATGCAGCTCTCACCAATTGTTGCAGCTTTATTGGGATAGCGATGATGTTGAAGGGAAGAAGTCTAGTACATGGCATCCACCGTGAGGGGTAGTCTTATACACTGTCCCTCGTACCTGCCCACAGTGGTACTGAAGAAGAGTTGTTGAATTTAGCAGTCGTAAAGCTTAAGGTAGATACTAGTAGGGGTTTATGTACACAAGAGGTCGGTAAGTTGCTATGCAGGTATTTGGAGAGTCAGGTAGTTGTGTAGAATCTCCCCCATTGGTTGACCTCCATCCGGTTCATGTCTTGTCCTCTGCCACCAACATTGCAACAGTCACAAGGTGACCTACCTTCCTGGGATACATACATGTGAGTGGTAAGGAGAGGTAGGTAGGTAAGTTCCAATGTATGTAGAGATACGTAGGCCGCGACGGCAGGATACAGTTCCCTTTTGCAGCAACTCATGCAGAGCGGTTGACCAATATCCAGGAATCAGTCAAGCAGAAGTTGCATACTGCCTATAAAAGTACAGGTGTATAGTGTATGGTAGACCCTGTCGAGCCTAGATGCGTTGTTTGTTTGTTCTCACGTACGATTCCTCGTACTAGCCATTGCCAAGCTACGTATTCTGACTTCGCTCACAGCCTCCCTGTCCGTTGGACTCTGATGTGATGCATTTTGTAAGACAAAACAACTCAAGTAGTAGGTATGTACCAGTATCGTGTCATCTCGCAGTTTCCTGTAATCAAGCCTGTCAGGTTACAAAGCACATTCAATACAGTGTGACGCTATCATCGATTCACGGTACACTTTATCTCGCAAATACAACGCTGGTCCAGATCGGGACCCCGACGACGTCATAAGCCGTCTCACCAGCTGCTGGTGCACCTCCTAGGTACCTACCTACTTAGCTAGCACCGTTGGCGGGGCTCTCCTTGCTTGATTCACGCTCTTTTGTGCCTCTCTTGGTCCGGTCTGCTCAATCATACCCAAGACGCAGACGATGGAGGTATCCATCACTCGGCAGCACACGACACACGGGTATATCAAATCAAGGAGCAGCCGTTGCGTCATTCGGCCTCCTACACTACACCGTGCTCCACGTCCACCGATGGCGTGTCTACCGGTATTGCGTCTACCGGTATCGTGTCTACCGGTAATCGTGTTCACCGGTGTCATGTCTATAGGTCAGCCAGGCCGTAGGTAGGTATTATTGTATTGGTTTCCCATTACCAGATTGTCGGATTCTGCGCACTCTATATTCTAGCTCACAAGGCCAGCCATGCCTGTCGACACTGAGCAGTGCCCGAGGAAGCCCGTGCAAGCTGGATCGAATGACGGGGTTGAATGGCCTGTGCGTCATACCGTTCCATCTAGGTTAGGTATAAGGCATGCTTGAAGATAAAGTTGTGAGGACTATCTCTCCGTCTTCATTGGCCGCCTTGGCATAGATCATGAGGCTCTTTGGCGGCTCGCTCATTCGAGAATCAAGCGCCTCTGTTTCCTCTACACTAACAAGCGCGATACGCTATATCCAGGAGGTGAAGATCGTGCGAAACCAGCAACAATGGCCGCCAATCATGCCCGGCCTAATTCTTCTCAGCAGACTTTCCCGCGTCTGCCCTGCTCTGTGTGTGTGTGTGTTTGTCTGTCTGTCTGTCAGCCGCATCTCTGACCAGATGCTATGATTCCCTCCGCGTACCTGGCTCGCCTCGCTGCCTACCCTAAATCGCGTCCTTTCTCCTCGTCCACCCCGCGCTATCTTGAGCTACTCCTCTTAATTACCAAACTACCTACTTTAGTATGCAGCACGTAGAACCCCGGGTTCCACAGTCTGACACGGTTTGACTTGGAAACTGGAGGTTCGCGGGTGTTCTTGTCTATTCTCGTTCGTCCTCCACCAGACTCCGTCAATGCCTGTGCGGGCCTTTGGCCTGACTACCCTCTGGAGCACTCAATTCAAGGAAATATACAGCATATAGCCACCGCGAATAGGCGCCCCCGCGATAATTATCCGACTCCAACAATGTCACTTGATCGGGAACAGCTCCGCTACGGTTGCATCTCACGGCCGGCTTTTTTGGTCGTCGCGGACGCCAGTACGCTTCCATGATGGCCTCTCGTCTAGTAAAGGCCCGAAGCCTGCCGTTATCTAATACAACTCCACTCGACGTCACATTCGGGCCATTTTTTATTTCAAGATCCACAGGATCCCACTTGCACAACCATACTCAAAACAGTTACGCGCGCAGCAGACTCGCAGGACTCACCGTGGCTTGCTCATCCCACCGCTGTCCCTATTGGATTGATCGACGCCCAAATCCCCGGTACCTATCGCAGCCAGGCTCATGTAGCCGAGGCCACTTGTTCCTTTATGGCCTCGACGGCCCCTGGGCTGCCTCCCTTTCCATCTACCTCTTTAGGCATATAGGAAGAAACGTAGGTGTCCGTGGAGAGGCAGATTGTACGGCGAGATCGTCCGACTCGCATGCTTCGTCTCCACGACTGGAGATTGCTTCATACGGGCAAATCTGGCCACGCGTACCTAGGCTCGACGGCCCGACTCTGAGCACAACTGTACTCGCTTCGGCCCAGCCTTACCCGTCGTGATTCCGACCTGCTCCATGTCCCGCAAATAATCAACGTCTTATTCGCAATATCGGCACACTCTCCAGTTCGAACGATTGACGATCAGCATCCTTCCGAGGTTTTGGTAGTTGACTGTCCCATTTTATTCGCTGTTTACTTTCACCCAGCTTCGTCAGGAGACCTCTACTCCCATGAAATGCCGCGATGGCTGCCCGTTGAGCCTCCCTCACTGCTGCAACTTGGCGGCCCGGTTGCTCAGCATTGCCGTTAGGCCCCGACTTGTTCCGAACTGTTTGTGACTCCGCCACGGGGCTATGGCTCACGAAGTACCAAGATCACAAATTCCATATGACAATGTGAGATTCGAAGATCTGGTTATCTGCCATTGTGCGACTAGCTCATCCTTTAACATCCTTGGCGTGGATGGTTCCACTATAATGATGGCCCAAGTCATCTCCACTATTGATTCGCACTCTAGATGGACTACTTTCTATATCGTTATTGAGGGTATTGACTCATCGGACACGGTGAAACGCCATAGCGGGTTCGTGAAGACGACTGCGTTCTCGAAACGAATACTCGTGGAGCACTGCATGCTGATGAGAATCAAGTACCCTTGATGAGAATCCGTTCAACCACAAAATTTCCGAAGCCCAAAAAACCTAACAGCCACTTAACTATATGGTAATAGAATGGTATGAGTAAGCACACTACTAATTACTTATGCATCCGCCAGAGAATGACGGAAACAACCAGGCACATCTCATTTAGTGTACTTCGAGTCTATTCACGCTACCCATATTATCCTTCATGGCAACACTACGCTTTAACTGTTTCATAGTATCTCCATGCATCATCGCCATCTAGGCTAATGGACGTGCTGGTGAGAATCTAATCACAGATTTAGTGATAACAGAGGAAACTTAGCAAAAAAGGGCAACCTTTTCATGCATAGGAACCCCTCGAACATGGCAGTAGTCTGGCCGGGTCCCTCCGCCTCAGATCTTTCTGTGAGGGCGGAGATCCGAGTGTTTCCATGTCATCTCGCCGTGCCATATACAGGACGGGGACTCAGCAAAAGAATCATAACGCTCGCGATTCTTGATCGATAAGTGCATGCATGTTCCACAAAGTCCGTCGAAAGCTCCCTTAATATCACGTTGGACGTCGGAGACCACCAGTTTACCGATCCGAGTGCCACATGTTTGGCAGCCTTCAGAACCCACCGGGGCCACATAATGGAATCCCACAGATATAGAAGTCCAGATACGTTGCAAGGAGTTGCGGTCAAGCATATCTCGCACAGAACCATACAGAGCAAGTAGCGCCTTGGTGAAATTCGCAAGGCCCTGGATACGACAGGGACAGTCGGCATTGATGAATCGTTGCTCATGCTTATCGAGGATTTTGATAAGGCTATCCCGCAGAGAGGCCTTGGCCCCGCGAAGCGCCCCGAGGAAAGAGGTTAGCTAGCTACCCAGGTTTGCAGTGACGGGCTCCCTCAGACGATACGTACTGATAACATCCTTCGGCATATGCATGTCTCTGTAGGCCCGAGACGGTAGTTCTTTCGCCTCCATCAACAGGCTCTGCTCTCTTATCTGGCCGACGTCGTTGTAGGCCAGCCACTTGGTGATACTGGCAAATACCTCAAGCTCCTGGAGGGCAAACGCCGGGTAGAGAAGCCTCGCATACTGGTCTGTGGTGGTGAGCTCGGGAGACTGGCGCTTGAACCAAGCCGCAAACCATTTCCGAAACACTCTGGACGGCACGTTGTAACTTCCAGGGCGGTGGTGTTGCGTGCTTGTGATATCAACGAGTGCCAAGACGCGCCAAACCTCATCGATGGTGAGGCGGTAGAATTCAGTCGGGAGGTCTTGCGAGCCGCTCGCCCCCATACAACGGAACAGCAACTCCATGGCCTTGAGAGAAGCGGCGTCGCTCTCGGCAAGCTGGATCTCGCATTTATCACGTGGTAGCTTTAGTGCGTCGGCGATACGTCGAGAAACTCGGAATCGCACTTTTTTGATCTCGGCGTTGACGATCTTGGATACGGCGATGATGGCATCGCCGTCTGGGTCAATGGTGATGAGATTATCGGACGACGCCATCGTCGTATAGTCAATGGGTGAAGGGATGATGGCGGACGTGATGAAACGATGGGAAGGTCAAGTCGCGACCTGATAGCACATGTGTTAGTGAAAGAAGAGTTAGGTGTCTCTTGGGGATGTAACCGCGTGAGGTGCGGTTGAGGTGATTGAAGGGTATGAACTGACAATGTGCAAATAAGAAAGGAAGCCGGGCCGATCACATACGTCTCTATCTTCTGGCTTCGTAACAGAGGACGAATGGTAGATCATTTACCTAGCAGGTTCGTTCGTCGATGTCCCCGCGAGAATCTCATTCTCTGTTGTGTATCGACTCGCTGTGAGTGAGACGGGAAGGTGGATGGGTGCCAGACCCAAGGTTGAGACTGCAGTATGGGCATCGCAGGGCTCCTTCCTAGGTAAGTGAATTAGTAGCCCTTCCACGGTTTATTCGGTTGTCTAGTAACCGTGCTCGCATCGTACAGATCTCCCAATCCGACAGTTGCATACAATCAGTGAATAGAGAGATGCCATCTCATCACCTCTGGTACTTACCTAGATAAATTACAACCTGGTGCCCCAAGTACTAGTATCCCTTTCATCTCTTAACTGATTCTCAAGCGTATGTCACGTACACTTCTTTCTATGAAACGAAGCGTCTAGCAGAATCAGGGTGTAAGCGCTTCATCGTTGGCTTGCATACTGCTAAACGTCTATGTATAAGCAGGCTTTTGAATTTACACCTAAACACTGGAGGATTCACGTAGGAGTACCAAAGAATCAAGGTATAAGGTATAGTAAGGTTTGGTTGAATCCCACTTTTAGGTAGCCTAGATGAAGAAGAATATACGGAGCCTACATTGCAACTTTAACTTGGAAAACGAAATGACGAAAACTGCGAACTAAAGTTGTTTCACAATTACACCTCGCCGAATGGCCGTGTATATTATCGACAATTAGGATTTCTTAATTATTAGCATCGTGATTTCTTAGCGACTTCATCAGAAGACCACATATAATTAATTATAAGGCTTACTTACCATCTTACGTACTAACGTAATTACTGGCCTGTGAGGGGGAGGGGGTCACCTTATTTTCTCTCTACATTCCCCTCAGTCACATCCGGTCTAAATATATTCGTGGTTGGCCAGTTGGCAGCGAATAATCAAATACCTCATATCCATTCCCCGGGTCATAAGAGATATACTCACCTCGAGTTATACATTGGCTGTCTCAAGCAGGCGAGTCGCTTACCCTCACTAAGGTATGATTACTTCCTCGTACACACATGCTCTCTTCACGGGCGAGTCGTGATCGAGCGAGACGACCGTAAGCTGAAGATTAGGTTACATATTTCTCATCAATCCACGCATTACACTCATAATAACATGACAACATGGTTATCCGAAAAGCTTCAATACTTACTAGCACCTATCATTCAATCGGGCGCCACATCTAAAGCTTGAGATTCTGTCTATGGCTCCATGGAAGAATGTAGGCAATTCATTATTCATGCAGACATGACATGACATGACATGAAGTGACATGTTCGTTTTAACTTCACAAGATAGGTATCTTAAACATATTATTCATTTCTATAAACCTGTTCGCTTTTTCTTAGCTTGGTTCAGAAGAAACCTACGATTTCCCAATATCTTTTTTAGAGGAAGAGAGAGGGAGGATGGACTAATTAGTAATGGACGACTTCAGTTCATGTCCCACTAAAGTCGCGAATGACGCCCCCATCCACCAGCCATTTCTGACCGTCAATTACCTGCGTATTTCTTGAATGCCCCAATTAGACTGCCCGTGCTGGCGTCGTGGCCGTCGCCATTACCGGGCTCGTCTAACTCTTTGAGAATCTTCTTGGCCAACACCTTACCCAACTCAACACCCCACTGGTCAAACGAGTTGATGTCCCAGATGGCGCCCTCGGTGAAGGTGAGATGTTCGTAGTAGACGATAAGGGCACCTAGCTCGGCGGGGCCGATGGTACCACCTACTAGGATGCTGGTCGTGGGTCGGTTGCCTAAGAACACCTTGTGTGGCACTAGCTCGTCAGGTGTGCCTTCGCTCTTGACCTGCTCAGGGGTCTTGCCGATCATGAGAGCCTCAGCCTGGGCAAAGTAGTTGGACGCCAACATCTTCTGGTGCAAGTTGTTGGTGATGGGGTTGTGCGACTTGGCCGCGAGGATGAAATCGGTAGGGATGAGTTTGGTGCCCTGGTGCACGAGCTGGAAGAAGGAGTGCTGTGCGTTGGTGCAAGGCTCGCCAAAGACGATGGGGCCCGTCGTATACTTGGCCGGAGAACCGTCCGACGTGATAGTCTTTCCGTTGGACTCCATCGATAACTGTTGAAGGTACGCAGGGAAGCGGTGTAGATACTGGTCGAACCTGTACGAAGCCCGGGTTAGGACGAGGACAATTCTTATGAAGTATATATGGCTCGCTGGTATGATACTTACGGGGCAACCAAGTGCGTCTGGGCACCGAAGAAGTCGCTGTACCATACGCTCAGAAGACCACCGAGGACGGGAATGTTGTCCTTCAGGGGCGTTTCACGGAAGTGCTTGTCCATCTCGTGGGCACCAGCCAGAAACTTTTCAAAATTGTCGTAGCCAATGTAGAGAGCGACGCTGAGGCCGATGGCGCTCCAGACGGAGTATCGACCACCGACCCAACTCTCGAATCCAAACATGTTCTTGCTATCGATGCCGAACTTGGTGACCTCGGGCTCGTTGGTGGAGAGGGCGACGAAGTGCTTGGCGATGTCGCCCTTGCCGGCCGTCTTTTCTAGGAACCATGACTTGGCCGTGTTGGCATTTGTCGTGGTCTCAGCGGTGGTGAAGGTCTTCGAAGCCACGAGGAAGAGGGTGGTCTCGGGGTCGGAGCCGGCCAGGGCCTCGGCCATATGGGTGCCATCAATGTTGGAGACAAAATGCAGCGTCGTATCTTTGGCGCCGTAAAACTTGAGGGCCTCGGTCACCATGACAGGACCACTGTCGCGGGACGGTTAGCTGGCCGCGTGCTCACATTTCGGAAAGGGGACTGTCTTACAGATCGGAACCACCGATTCCAATGTTGATGATGGTGGTAAGCTTCTTACCGGTGAAGCCCTTCCACTCGCCACTGCGGACCTGCTCCGAGAACTCCTTCATATGCTTGAGGACATCGTTGACACCGCCAGGCGTGTTCATGACGTCCTGGCCGTCGACCTTCATGTCCCAGCCGCCCACATTGCGCAGGGCAGGGTGATAGACGGCACGCTGCTCGGTGAAGTTGATCTTTTCGCCAGCGAATAGGGCATCCCGCTTCTTCTCGAGCCCGGCCTCCTCGGCTAGCTTGACGAGCAAGTCGATGGTCTCCTCGGTGACCAAGTTCTTGCTGAAGTCGAATAGGATATCGGTGTTGGAGGGAGAGTCATGGAAGGTCTTGCTCAGCTTGTCGAAGCGAGAGGCGTCCGCAGAAAAGGCATCCTTCAAGACGAAAGTCTTTCCCACCGTCTTGTAGTGCTCCTCCAGAGCGGTCCAGGCCGAGAGCGACGTAGCCGGCGCCATAGTGCGGAATCTGTATAGGACGGGAAGAGTGGTATTAGGGCGTATTGCTCACACGCGCCAGACAAGGTCAGGTAGACAGCTAGAAGAGTGGGTGTGAATTAGCGGGGAGGACAAGACATATATTGGTGGCTATGTCAATGGCAGAAGGCTTTTGGGAAACGAGGGGCAGCATCGGGTCAGTAAGCAAGGGTAGAAGGAGAGGAGGGAGGGATGAGAAAGGCCATGCTGTAAGTGTACACGAAAGGAACGGGAGAGGAAACCCCTCTTGATGGAGGCCGGCCGGCTGATCCGGGATTAGAACAGTAAACAACGCCGAGAGAGGCACACACAGGGAGAGGGCACAGGTAGGTAGACCAGACAGTGAGCCGGAGAGCTGAATGAGAGGGTGCAGTGCCGTGACTAGGATGTGAAGCACTTGCTTGGGGGGTGGCATGAAGGATTGAGGCAATAAACAGCAGTAGAGACCCCGGAGGATCATCATGGTGGCGAGCCGTGTCTGCACGTACCGCCCTTCTTTATTTTGCCCACCGGAATGATCTCACGATACCGCCTGGTCGAGGTAGTGACGAGAAGTAGAGGAAGACTGACAAGATGGAATGTAATTTGTGTGTGAGTGAGCGTGTCCGTTCTACGAAGGGCGAGATAGAAGAACGCAAAAGAAAAGTGTATGACTGACTGATAGGAGGAGTAAGTGTCGAGGCGGTATAAATAAATTAATGTGACGAGGTAGGCACGGCAGAGAGAGGTGGGGATGGGAACCGGGGAAGAGCGGAAAATTAGTACAAGGGACAAGGAAAAACGAAGAATGAATAAGAACGCAAGGGAGCGCGTACTTCGTACGGTACACGCGGATGATCTCACGATGAAGGCGATGAGTGAGCCAAGCAACCCAGCTCTACCACCCAGTCGAGCCAGTTCTTGTCCGGTGGGAGAGAGAGGGGCATCCAGAGGCATGGGCCGACCTACCCCGCGTTTAGGTACATGTACGTAGACGTCAATAGGTAGCATGCAGTCAGTACCTACCACTTAAACCCCTCCGTGGTTGGTGGTGATGGAGGCAGCGATAAGAAGTAGGTACCTTAGCTCTACTTGCCTTGAAGCTCCCATAGATGAGCACACTGTCTTCTAACCATAGGTTTTCTCCCTAAAAGGGTACGTCAATGATGTAGCTGAGATACACGAAGTACCTCACTCTCGATACCCTAATACCAAGTACCCTAGTTACATGTACTATGTCATGCACCCGCTTTTCGGAGAGCCTCCGGGACCTATCGACCCCTCCACGAGGCGAGAGCTTTTCATGCGTGTGGCCTGAGACAAGGCCATTTCCATCTCGAATCCAACATTTTCATCTACGCGACTTATCGTATAGGTATAAACTACAACCAGTTACATATCTACATGTAGTGACTGACGGCTTGTTATGAGCTGCCTCATATAAAACTTCAGAGATAGATTAAATGGTCGATAAGTAGTTGCACGGAACGGTACAATATACTGTCCAACCAGAGTCACCCGAGAGAAAATCAGGGCTTGCCTCGTGTTGGGTCGGTAGGTACTCGCTGTCTAACCTAGTTAGATAATCTGCTGCCCCCTACACAGTAAAGGCTGGGCATGAGCCGTCTTGGCTTCTCCTGTGGACATTTAGGAAGAGGCACACTGTCTAGACGGTCTTGTACACCCTGCCGGCAGGCAACCACCATCTTGATAACGAGTCTCCAGCCTACACGAGATTTGGGCTTGCTTTACTACCGCCTCTCCCGTCTTGAATCTGGCTTCTTTGTTTTGCCGCTCCCTGATATAGACGCCACCCGACCGAGGCCATATATCTACGGCTCAAAAACACCCTCGGGAGCCCGCTCTTTGGGCCCCAATCCGACTTTCCAACGCCTCTCGCAAGGCGAAGGTCGCGCGCCGCAAGACACAGCCGTCCGCCAGATACTAAGCTTCATGGTATCCCAACCGTAACAAGTCTACAACTCATCTATGTCTATCCTGAATACTGCCAATGAATGACGAGTCTTTGATGCTTCCACCAGCGTCTCCGAGGCCCGCAATCGGTCGGTTGTAGCTGAAGTTCACAAACTGCGCCTGCATCGTCTGCGATAACACGGGACCCTCGACGTACGAGTCTTGCGGTACCTCGTTGGTAAAGTCGATATCGAAGTTGTCCGTGTCGGTTGCGCCCAGCTAGAGATGTCCCGTCAGTACGGCCGAGCAGACGCGTTAGGGAGAGAGAGCTTACCACTCTAGGTTTGAATGTTGGCTCGTATTTTCGCTGCAAGAGCTTGCGCCAGTCTATAGCGTGGAAAAACGGGTGGGCCTTGATCTCGGCGCTACCTGCGGCCCCTAGTCGCTCTTCAGGCTTGCGGTTTAGCAGCTTGGTGAGCAGATCTTTGGCAGCAGGCGGCACGATTTCGGGCCCCGGGAAGTGCAGAGGTTCTGATAGGATCTTGCGGTACATCTCATTCGTATTCTCGTCATAGAAAGGCGGCAAGCCCGTCAACATCTCGTAGAGAAGGACGCCGAGTGTCCACCAGTCCACTGCTTTGTTGTATCCCTGGCCCATGAGCAACTCCGGGGCCAGGTATTCGGGCGTGCCGCAGAACGTGTTGGTCCGGTCCTCATCCTTCATGTCCAACTTGCAGAGGCCAAAGTCGCACAGCGCAATGTGACCTTGGTAATCGAGCAGGATGTTCTCGGGCTTCAGATCACGGTAGATGACGTTAAACCCATGTAAACACTCGAGGGCGCATAAAAGCTCGGCCGTGTAGAAGCGCGCTCTGTTCACATCAAATCGCTGCTCCTTTTGCAGGTGATGGAATAGCTCGCCACCATTGACGAAGGCCAAGACGAAATATAGCTTTTCCGGGGACTGGAAAGTAAATTTCAGAGGTACGATAAAGGGGTTATTGATTTGCGCGAGGACCGAACGTTCGGCGAGGGTGTGAGCAACTTCGGATCGAGAGATGATGTGAGCCTTGCGGATTGTCTTGAGGGCGTAGATTCGGTTGGTGTCCTTCTTCCGCACCTGCATAACCTTGCCAAAACTGCCCTTACCGACCACTTTCAACAACTCGAAATCCTCCATGGCGAGCTTGCCCTTGCGATTCTCGACATATTCAACGCCAATTTTCAATCGGCCCGAGCCGTATTGTACATCGACCCAGTCTACACCACTATGGCCAAGCTCCCGTTCTCGGCTAGCAAATTCAGCGGCTGACTTCTCACGATCCTTCTTGCTGGCCTTGGGATCCTCCACAAAAGTACGCTTCTCCTCGAATCGAGGGTTGATGCGGACAACGCCCATAAAAATATCTTGATCTCGACCGGACCCGGGCGGTGCGTTGGGATTGCGTATATATAGATGCACGTTGAGTTCGGTCACGCGGGACACGTCGAACTTGTATTGGATGTTCTCGCCGGCCCACAACGGGTTCTCGGGGGTGCCTGATACAGCGTTTACGAAAACTTGGACCTTCTCGAAATCGATGAGGGCATATGGGAGATATTTGCTCGAGATTCGACCGTGGTTGGACGGGATACCGGAGAAACCGCCAGCGGAGGTCTGGGGGCGGGCCGAGCCGCTCATGTAGGAACCAGCCGCAGTTCTCTGGGATGAGCCAGGTCGAACAGACCCGGCATTATTCAGGGCATTACCAGTTGATACAGAGCCCGACTGGTGCTGTGAGGAGAGGGCATTGCGATGCTGATCGGGAAGAGAGAATCCCTGACCCTCGTGGAGGGTGATGACAAGGATACCAGGTTTGGGAGGTTTGACCACAGTTTCTTGTACCAGGGACTCGGAGGCAGCTACAATTCCATCTGTCAATACGGCTGCTGTGGTAGCAGGTTGGCATATGTTAAGAGGAGGGGATACACACCAATAGCATTGTCGCTAGGAGTTGGCGTGGCCGAGGTGGGAAGAGGACCCTTCTCGTCCTTGTCTGTAATAGTTGACGTTGAGGGTGTGCGGGAGAAGGTGCTTGTCAGAGGACCCAGATGGGTCTCCTTAAGCTCTGCATAGGAAATGGAGAATGTTAGTCAACTGTGCAGCATGTGTGCGGCTTGATGCTCAAGTTATCATGGATCAGGCGTGTCAGCCATATAGAATAGTGTAAGCCACACGTGTTGATGAGATACAGCATTTTCAGCCTAGACAACTAGACAGAAGACAAAAGCAGGCGCAAGTTGCGACCAAGAATGAACAATACAGAGCAGATGAGAGATGGGCACAACAAGGCAAGTACCTGATAGGTAAATACATACTCTTGGTGAGCTTCCACGACATCATGGGGAAGCCTTTGTGGCCGAACAAGGAGGAGGTGGGAGAGCAGCAGCAATGTTGGGCGTCGATGTGCACAATGTCAATCTTGCTGACGTGCAGGGCAGTCTGTTGAGGTGTTTGCCTTTGTTGTGTGTTGAGCCGATGGAGGTGAATATGGGATCAGCAGAAGGAGGGCTAGTAGGTTCGGACGATGACACTCGGTAGCCTGTAGGTAGTCGGTCGGTTGAAGATAGTCTCAGATGGTAGCGTTGCACCGCACGGGAAGAGAGGGGTGCCCGTGTTTCAGGGCTGTTGGTGGCGGCCGACTTTAGGTGCTGATGGCCGATGGTAAGACGTGACAACGTAAGCCAACAGCGGGATATACTGCACAGTGCAGCACGAGCCCGTCTCGGATGCGAGCAAGCCGGGGAGGAAGAGGGAAGAGGATCGAGGACAGTAGTGTATAGGTGACAAGCGGAGCGAACGTGTTGGGGGCTGTTAGCTCTGGCTTTGTTCTGCGGTTGGAGGACACAAAGTCAAGCCTCAGTGTTGTTTCAATGCAGGTAAAGGTCCTTAGGAGAGGATGAAGAAGGAATATAAAATGACAAGAGACAAGAAGAGAAAGGCAAGGTTGATAGATAGAGGTAGGTAGGTTGGATGGTGTAGGTAGATAGATAGACGGGTTGAAGTGACGGGGGTGCCGCGAAGAAGGGGGAAGGGAGGTGGCTGTGGCTGATGAATCAGGAAAGGCGAGACAGGGAAAGTGGAGTTGTCCATTCGTACCGGGACTTTGGGTATTGCGCTTTACCGATCTAGACCAGATTTGAGTACGAGTGTACTTTGAAAAAGTACATAAGGTAATATGTACTGATACGCTACAGGAGGGTGAGATGGGTACTTCTACACTAGATACAAGTGGGAGGCACTGAGAGGCACAGTACATTTACGTCAGCTTTCTTTAGTAGCAAAATTGTACCTGTACGTGCAGGTACCTACATCTTTTGGACTTGTCGTTCAGAGACCTCATGGACTTAATATTGGTAATAGGCATTGCCTTGATCCTCCTCACTCTTCAACTCATTTCAAATCCCTCATTACACCTCGGTGACTTACAAAACATGCAATGCCTCTACATATTAGATGTACTTATAGATATGGTATACTGGGTACATACATTTGTATATACTAATTATAGGCCTGAGGTATCTGTACGAAGTATCTATGACAAGTAGGTACCATCCTTAGTGGTACCTAGGATGCACTTTGTACTCAGGGGTTCAGGGAGTCCTCGCTCGCCATTTTGTTCCAATGCGTCCATCATCTCTAGCTGCAAAGATGGTGGGCTGAATGAAACATGATCCACGTGGTCTGAGTCTCCGAAAAGTAGGTATACGGCGGAACAATCAAGCAGGAGGCTCGACTCTAGGTTTGTTGTATCCACTGATGCTCTCGCGACATCGTGGTTTGGCAATGGGGCCTCGGTCTCCTGGTAGTAAGTAGGTAGCATACGAGATTGCCAAGTCCCGATTCACGAGGCTGACAGGTCAGGCATACCTATATGTACGCAGGTCGGGCGAGGATAGTGTCGGTAAGATATTATCTCCACAGTCATCAGCGCTGCCAGAATGCCATCTCCGCCATCCAGAGGCAGCCGAGACAGACGGGGAGCAACGCGAGCAAGAACCACCAGAGCTCCGTCGTGAGGCGCGAGCGTAGCCACCGCCGGCACCGCTGTCCGAGGCTCCGCTTGTGCGCGCAGGCCGCCGTCCCGAAGACGAGGCAGCCGAGACCGGGCCGTGACTCGCACTCTATATGCTCTCGGCATCGTTGCATCAGGAGCCTAGAAGGTATCTTGTCAGCTAGATGGCCCTTCTCGGTTCAGACATGGCAGATAGGCAGGACACCAGGCCAGCTAGCCGTGGCAGGAAACGTACTTGACGCTCCCTCGACAGAATCTCAGGTCGGTCCTGAGATCGCAGCCTCGATCGTTGGGACACTGCAGATGCAGACTGCGACGTTCCATGAGCCAGGCGACCTTGAGCCGGACACCCGTGTCGACGAGGTAGAAGAAGTGCCGTGACGTGAACTTCAGAGAGAGGGCGTCCGGGTAGGTCAGGTATTTCGCTATCATCAGGTGTAGCTCGGTCGGCAAGCTAGCAAATGATGCCCTTGAGCCCTGTTTTGATGGCGATTGACTCTCCTGATCCTTCGTAGCGTAGCCCGAAGACCGTGCTAGTGGAAGTAAAGGGAACATCCTGGCGTAGTATAGTATAAGTCGAGGGCGATGGCGAGGAGCAGTTGGTGAGCGGGCGATTGAGTGCGTGGGAGCTCCGTTCACAGGCTCAATATTGAGAGTAACACGAGAGAAATATATAATATAGTTGTATAAAACATGTTCTCGAATGGTGACAGGTGGCTGGTATATCTTGACTGCTGCCTTATTCTCGTTGCTCTGTCTTTCGTGTTCAGGATGGCCTCCTGGAGGTGGCAGTGTCACGATTTGGCGGACATTGCCTCACAAGTGTGCTGGGACCCCTTGTTAGGCACCAGGATAACGGCTGAGCTGAGGACCTTACTACACTTCAGCTTTGTGACAGCAAGTATTGTACGCGCCAGGGAATCGGCACCTTTCTACGACCAAAATAACCGTTGATCTACATAAATGCATCTCGTACATTATATACGAGAAACACGGCGACTCGAGGCACGTGGTGGGTGGGTGAGGTTGTAACTGAGGTCAACAAACTCAGCTGCCTACCTTGGTTAGGTGCATGTAGGTCTAGTTGCTGACCAACACGACCGAGTTTTTGACAAGGCCAAGCCTACGGAGCTGTGTAAGTCATCGTATACTTCATAGTTGATTTTCTCGATTGATTGGTCAATTGACTCCCCTGTAGTTCGTTTACTACAACCGAGAAGTGTACGATGCAGAGTCACCAGGTGTACTAAGTTTGGACATTCCATGTCCAGATTCGACCATTGATGATTGGGCAGGGCGCTCCTAGAAATGGGTAGGTACTCCAATAAGTTAGGCGATAAGCCACCTCATAAGTTAGTTTTCTTCTTCATGCCATGATGCTCAAACCTCCCAGTCGTAGCAGTGGTCTCACGGATCGCTTAAGAGGAAAAAGCGGCTTCGTTTTTTCCCCAATTAACGTGGCCAAACGAGAGGTGTCTGCGTGTACACTCACATTAAGTCTATTTATTCGTTGACCTAGGACCGACATACGCTCAGCCATCGGGGAATCATATGATACCAGATAGACATCCTGAACTTGCGGGCCTGGCATCGAGAACATCGGCAGCTGTGTCAATCAGATTTTGGTTCAACCCGTGATACCGACATTGTGCTGCCTACTTAGGTACATTACCGGAAAATAAACCCAGAGATCTAAAAATAGTATCGCACTGCGTCTATTCGAATTTCAACTCGAGTGCATCACCAGCTTCATCGCAAACATGGCTCCAAGGCCAGCATCCGTTAGTCTAAGTAGTGAAATAGTGCAACTTTTCTCAGGAAGGTCGTAGTAGTTGAAATTCTTAAGGTTAGCTGTGCGGTCGTGGATCTTGATAATTATACTTGAAAAGGCACCACCTCAGACTAACCACAGCCTCGAGAGAGGCCTGCGGGATTCAGCAAATCAAGCTCACAGGCCTTATACATCATAAGGCGGTTGCATTGGGTTGCAATCTCCGGTTTTGCCTAAAAACGAAGGTGATGATTAAGGGCATTGACCAATCATCGGAACACAGATCGCAGCCTCTTCTTCAAATGTCTTTTCTTCGCTATCCCTGCAGTCTCTCGGGGCTCGAGGTGAGGCCGTGCATATGCAATCGAATGAAGCAAGAGACCTTTTTATTCGACAATATGAAATAATTAAGAGTGATAAAACGTAATGGCCTCTTTTCCTATGAAACATAGATGATACAACAAGGCTTAAGTCTCTCTGACTTTGGTACAGTCGCGATCATCGTGGACTTGGAGCGTGGATGACCTTGGGCGATGGGCCGAGTCCTGGAAAGCTTAGATACTCACTTTATCTACCAGCACGAAGAAATACTTTAGGGCTGAGTAGAGTGTGTTAAGGGGCATACTCAATTCAGATTCGAATCCTAGGCCTGGCGCCCACAGTACGACTGCCGGCGCTCTATCATATAGGAACTTTCCACACCTAGTGTCAGCTCGTCCGTCCAACATACCTACGTCCTTCGGAGCGAACCTCGAGGTAAAGACTATATCTTAAGCCTCGACCAATAAGTTCTAACTTTCTCATAGACACAATATCACTAAGACAAACCCCGGAACCACTCACAAAACGCTTCATAAAATTCACCTTTGCTGGTCTCGGAGGGTGTGCAGCTCCCAGCAGCAGGGCCCAAAGAATGGTAGTACTAGTTACCGCGTAGTTAGCTACTCAGATCACGCATTGGCGGCGGCGGGTTTCGAGAGAGAGAGAGAGAGAGAGTCAAACCATGTCTCGGATATGGGCTGTGCGAACCTCGGCCAATCCTCTATCTAGTGGCGTCCGCGTCCTGTCGGTGAATCTCACCTCGAACCACCTCGTGCTGTCATGGGTCATGGTACTGATTAGTGGGGTGATGGCTACACCTCTGCGACGACCAGGAGTCTTCATGTTGGCATCCCTTCCGATTTGACGGCTAAACAGAGGCGATTGGTATAGGGAAGACGCGCCTAGAACGGTGCCTGTGGCTCGCGGTGACACAAAGATGGTGTTTATCCACGATAAGCTCGTCCCCGATCCAAAAAGGGTCGGCGCGGAACTTGGCAAATTCTAGGGTCAACTTTGGGAAATCAGGGCCCTGGAGGTTCTCCTGTCTGCGAGAGCGATGATGCTCGCCGACCAAGAAATGTTCACTCCGACTTTACCTAAGTGGTTTGAGGAGAAACAGGAGTGAGAGAAAGCGTGTGTTGTATTATCTAGTGGAAGCCGAGGACGTAAGAGCCAGTACTTAGTCCATTTAGTCTGATCTACGTTATGTCGAAGTATCCGACATTAGGGTCTTTATGTTTACTTGCATATCAATCTATCGTGTAAATACATATGCTCCAACTTGGTCTAGTACACTGCGCTCTGCATTCCGCAACGCAGCCAACTAGGCAGGCAATGCTGCCTGTACCTAACGCAACCATTGCACAAGTACGAGATATCCAGGCAGCAGACTGGCTACCTGTTTTAGCTAGTTGCCTCGGCTCTGTTTTTAAAGCGCAGACAATCCAATCCAAGGGGCTCGCCACCGCCGCTAGACAATGACTCCTGGCTGAAAGACACAAGCTGCTATCATTCCTAACACATCGCTGCTCACATGCGCCGGCATGAGGAATGGCTGTCTCGATCCCTCGAAACACCACTGCCAGTAGGGGAAGAGCGAGTCATCTGGACAGCGGCGACGGCGACGGCGGCAGTGACTACGGCTCTGACTTTTCCGCGGGCGAGGAGCAATTGGTAGACGAGATCCTTGCCGGACTCGTATCTAGCGACGTAGCCACCCCCGGCATTGCATACCATGCGACGACGACAACGGGGACGGCAGTGAAATCGACAAGACGGAGTCACAACGAACAGTATCATACGTCCTTGGAGGCCTCAGCTCGGAGCCAGCGATCATCTATACCCGCGGGGAACCCTGTTTCGACTACTGGGTTCGCTCAGGTGCTGTCAGCCGATGACGATGACGACGGCGATGAAGACAATGGCGCCGATGGCCACGAGAGTACAAGCACAGAATTGCGTGTTGCTCGACGCGCTGCGTCGTCAGATTCGGTCGAGTACCCGGATTGTGAGTCCATCCCGCCCGCCTCGAACGGCGTAGCGTTGCCTCATTAAATAGATCTGACTGACTAGCAGCGTCCAGTGAGTCTTGCGCTGTCTGGTCTGCAGCCCGAGTCTGAGTCTGAGTCCAAGTCCGCGTCCGCGTCCGCGTCCAAGTCCGAACCAGGGACGCAGCCCGCGCGACATCAACTATCCACCCCTTCAGCCCGGGAGAAAGGAGCAGATACTCGTACCCCTCTCCAACGGTTTCGGTCGTTCCCTAAGCGACCGCTGACCGTCACTGACATGGCCGCCGGCGCTTGGTGCGAGCTCCAGCACTGGTACACTCTCTCTCGGCTCCCCGGTGGTAAGAAAACCATAACACCTGCCATGCGAGGTGGTTCCCGCATACACCAGACGTTGGAAGACGAGGTACACTCTACCGTCCGCGTCACGATAGCGTCCAGGGAGGAAGCATTCGCCCTGCGCCTCTGGAACATCATCCAGGGAGTGCGCACGCTCAGAGACACTGGCATTACGAGGGAGCTGGAGGTCTGGGGCACCGTCCAAGGAGAGGTCCTCAATGGTGTCATCGACCAGCTAAACCACGAGAGCCCAAACGCCAGCTTCGAGCAGGAACTGAACATGGCAAGTGCAGATGATGTATCCACGTTGCAGCCGTCTATCACGGATTACATGGCCTCTAGCCACAAGACCGTTTACCTCACAGATGTGAAGACACGGGGGTCGGAGAGGCTGCCGACAGGCATAGCACTGAGGCCTGCGAGGGTGCAATTGTTTCTGTACCACCGACTTCTCTCTAATATGGCTGATGATAAGCTGGATTACGCCGCCGTCTTTCAACGTTACGGCCTCGACGGCGATGCCCGTTTCTCAGACGCTTTCATAGCTCAAATTGGCGGCCTGCACGATGAGATCTTTTATGACGCCGACTCGGATGTCGAGGAGGGACCCCCAGAAATGTATCCTCCTGATCTTATCGGGTACCGCTCCCTCTCACAGATCATACCACTGGTCAGAGCCGAGTTGAGAGAAACATTCCCTCGTGGATCCGCCTCCATTAGCAATCTGCTCGCCGTTCAGTACCGTCATCGCGATGACGGACACATCATCGGCAACAATTCCTTTCCCAATGACCCAGAGGCTCTAGATGCTTATATGAAGGATAATCTGCGATGGTGGCGCGGCGAGCGGGAACCCATGGGTGTCGCCATAGAGGAAACATATAAATGCGGCTGGTGTGAGTTCGCCGAGACGTGCCAGTGGCGAAAGGATAAGGAGGCCGAGTTCCTAAGAAGGAAGAGAAGAGGTAGGGCGGATGCAGACGACGTACAAAATAACTCCTAGTATCGTCGCCAACTATGCCCCCCTGTCACCGTCAGATCGCGAAGGGAGCAGTGTCTACCCAGACCTACTAAGCAAACCCTATGGCGAAGGATGGGCCGGCCATCGATACCATATATAAGCCAAAGTTCAATTTTGTTACCAAGTATATACCTATGTGCTCGGGCCGGATAAAAATCAGAGTCCTGCACTGCAACTTTATCATTAACCATGCTCCTTGGAATCCGTTATGGGGGGCTGCTGTATTCGCAAATCAGGGATGAATGTTTCAACATGCCTTCAAGAGATCAATCCTGTCATGTACGAGACTAGACAACTGCATTCTCTGATGAAATCGACGGCGCGCCCCGCCGGAGTGTTCTAGATGGCATTCACCTACGGCCATTCTACGTATGGCGCATCGGTTTTTTGCGACTGCCAAGCATGACCGTGCTATGGATTTAGCCGCGCCGTTTTCTCCCCTCCGCCCTTTCTGTAAAGGAGGCGGAGGAAACCCGAACGAGAACCATTTCCAATCTCCAATATGAAATGCCGCCACCTCGCAAGGGAACAATTGCGGACTACAGGACCCGGCAAAATAGTATTCGCCTAGCAGGAACAAGCGAGCTACCAAGCTGGGTCGATGCTAGAAAAACAGCCTGGTGGTCATGCCGACTCGTTTCATTCTCCCGGCTGGTTAATACCGAAACCGCAAGACTACGAGGTTGGTATATATATCGAACTTGGTCAGCATTGCTATCGCCTACCTCCCTAGGGATCCCGTCTCGTCATTGCTAAGAGGGGGCATATCAAGAGCGAAAACACAATGGCTTCCTGGCTTCGTCTCGCGATAACACTCTTGCCGCTGGCGGCGGCGGCGGCGGCCGGGCAGCACGCCAACGTAGCCCGACAATCGGCCGCAGTCGTGACGGTAAACCTAGACCAGAAATACCAGACCATCGACGGCTTCGGATGCTCCGAAGCCTTCCAGCGAGCAGTGCAGATGTCGAAGCTCTCCGCGGCCAAGCAGCAGTACGTCCTCGACCTCCTCTTCAGCACCACGAACGGGGCGGGCCTGTCAATTCTGCGCAATGGAATCGGGTCCTCGCCAGACATGAGCGCGGACCACATGGTGTCCATCCAGCCCAAGAGCCCCGGACGCTCGAACAGCCCGCCCAAGTACGTCTGGGATGGCTCCGACAACAAGCAGCTCTGGGTATCGCAGGAGGCCGTGAAGCGAGGTGTCAAGACGATCTACGCCGATGCGTGGAGCGCCCCGGGTTACATGAAGACGAACAACAACGATGCGAACGGCGGGTCTTTGGTGAGTCTTGCAATTCGCTACTCTTCTCATGGCCCTCGCCTCGAAGGGCGCAGACACAGAAATACGCGCCCTTGCCTGTTCCTCTATTTATATGCTATACGAATGACGTCGAGCCATCGTTAACCGGTGAATTGATAGTGTGGCGTGAGCGGTGCATCCTGCTCAAGCGGCGACTGGAGACAAGCATACGCCGACTACCTTGTTCAATACGTCAAGTACTACCTCGAATCTAACGTGACGATCACACATCTAGGATTCCTTAACGAGCCTGAGCTGACGTGAGTCAACCCCTCTAAAACCCCCCAGAGAGAGCCGTGGGGTACAGCATTATTAACATGGGATGTGCCTCCGCGTCTAGAACAAGCTACGCCTCGATGAGATCCACCGGCACGCAAGCGGCAGACTTCATCAAAATCCTAGGTCCGACGATCCAGAAGTCGGGTCTCGCCGTCGGGATAGCCTGCTGCGACGCCGAGGGCTGGAACAGCCAGGCGGGCATGCTCGGCCAGATGTCCTCGGTGAACCAGTACATGACGACGGTGACGGCGCACGCGTACACGTCGGCGCCGGGCTCGCCGATGAACACGCGCCACCGCGTCTGGCAGACCGAGGCGGCGGACCTGAACGGGAACTGGCAGGCGGCCTTCTACAGCTTCGGCGGCGCGGGCGAGGGCCTGACGTGGGCGAACAACATCCACACGGCGCTCGTCAACGCCAATGCGTCGGCCTACCTCTACTGGATCGGCGCGCAGACGGGCACCACCAACTCGAAGCTCATCCGCATCGACGGCGACAACGTCTCGCCGTCCAAGCGCCTGTGGGCCTTCGGGCAGTTCAGCCGCGCCGCGCGCCCCGGCGCCGTGCGCGTCGGCGTGCAGGGCGCCCCCTCGAGCCTGCGCACCTCGGCCTTCCGGAACGTCGACGGTTCCGTCGCCGTCGTGTTCATCAACGGCGGGACGGCCGCCGCGTCGGTGCAGGTCAAGACCACCGGCGGCAACGCCTTCGCTGCCGTCGACGCCGAGGCCTTCCTCACGGATAACACGCGCGACTACAACGCGACGACCATCACGCTAGCCAACGCCGCGGGGACCGTGAGTGTTCCCGGGCGGAGTATCGTGTCGGTTTTGTTGTATGACGAGGAGGATTGCTAGGCTTGGGAAATACACGAACAGGGAATCTAGTGCTCCTTCATTCGGGGGGTTTTAGCTCTTATTTAAAAACGCAGATGACGTTGCCTTGAAAACCGGTTTACCATTATGTCATAACGTAGGTATCAATACAGTCTGCTTCTTATAGATCGACTAAGCGTATTGCCTCAGACCAGCAGGAGTCGATGTGCTTAATCCCATCATCATATCCCATGCTAGCTTCTCATTTCTAGTAGAGTTGTCTGTCGGGACTACTAGGACAATTAGGCATTTTTCTGATTACCTTGGGAAGTCTTGCCAAAAGAGGTGTATCGATAGTAAAGTAGCCCAAAGAACACTTAGTTCCGTAGTTCCAGAATATTAAATATTTTTTCCCTTTCCATAAAGTAGTAATTATATCTGCAGGTAGAGGAGATCTTGTCACGGTAAGGTGGACACGTCAGGGGTCCAACCAAGATCTGATCAATACAGGTAGGATCAATTCCCACCAGATCTCTCCCTCCCCCTGCATCGCAGATCGTTGGAGGGAAGCGGCCCGGTTCATTTGGTACTATTCTGGGGAATGACTTGTCACTTGCGTCACGCTAGATATTAGGGGAGCGGTCAATAATTGCGCCCAATAATTGAGCGAATCTCAGGGACGACCCGTATTTATATCTATTACTGTGAATCACTATCACCGGCACGGCCCGTTGACGATCAGCGCTAAATGAAGTGGATATCGAGTTAATTTCAACGCAATGGGGGAAAAAAAATCAATTTCTGATGGCCTGGTTGGTGCTTGAAGACTCTACAATCTCAATTTAGCGAATGTTTAGATCTTTCCCGACACTCAAGCTCCCCGAGCCGGTTTGCTGTACACCCCGACCGGTGAATACAACACTCGCAGGTGCAACCTCATGCGCCGATGAGGGCACCGGCTCGGCCACCGCAACCTCGGGGTTGACGTATGACAAGAGCTCCTTCGCGCAAGCTGCCGCCGTTGCCGCCGCGTAATGTTGCCAGCTGTTGTTTTTGTGCGAGTCCGCGTAGTCAGAGATGCCACGGACGACGAGAGATGGAAACTCAGTCATCAGGCCGGCCGCCTCCATCTCGAAGCAGAGCACCTCTTGGTTGAACGACTTGGAAAGAGTGTCTCTTATCTCCGCGTTCTTAATGACACTGTCGCCTGAGGCGATCAGCCCGTAATGAATCTCGGGGCCTGGCCAAGGGCGTTCTGGGCGGTTGACGATGCGAGTCATATCGCAATGGCCGGCGCACGCTGGGGCGCCGTCTGGATGCGAGTAGTCGTCCCGAAAGAGAATATCCGGTGCCGACGGCTTATTGTATACAGCTAGTCGCGGGCCCTTCTTGGTCATAGCGCCTATATATTCATCGATTTTGTTGCCGTGGCCCAAGTGACGAGATTCCATATCCTGAGCGGCATTTCTGAGAATCGCAGGCGGAGGCCACAGGAAGCCCTTGACTTCGAATCCCCAATTCGTCTGTCTCCCCAGATCATACTGAACGACGCCTCCGTGCTCGCCTTCCGGCATGCTAATGACTACATCCCCCAGACGGATGTCGTGTTTGGCGCTGGGAACACCGCCGCCGATTCCTACGAATAGCCGCAGCTTGATCGAAGGAAATGAGCGTGCCATGTTTGTCGCGACAGTTGCAGCAGCACCCTTTCCTTGCTGACTGGGTAGGCAGGCCAAGACGACATTGTGTCCGTGGAGCTCGCCGAGCGTATAGCTGTTGGGGTCGCCTGGATCAGTTGGCAGTGGTCGATGCTCTTTATCTAGCATGTAGAGAACTGCGTTTCTTTCCAGATTCATAGCGCATAAGATACCGATGGTATAGCCATCGTTTGTCTTCTGTGTTAGAGTTCCCATAGTTGCTATTGTATACCTGTTTTTGGGACGTGTCTGTGTTTAGAGATGGAAGATGCGCTCACAGGTGCATTAAGAAGCGAAGAGTTCCGGTTGCTTCCTTACTCCAAAGCCTTTTGTGGGCATTGCGAACTAGGCAACCCACCCTGGCAGTTTTCCCTTGAGACTCGCCTGCTCTAAGTTGTGAACGAGTGGCTGATAGAAGCCTTAAGTTATCGCTAAGGCCTAGCATGGCCCCCGAGCTGAAACGTTGCTTGCAGAACTTTTGGTCTGTATGCCTGATATTGGTGGGTCAATACTACCTCAATGATTATGTGCATGGTAGAGGGGGTGTAGGACTTGGTCTCGTGTCCATGAGTGCACAATATATTTAACAACTTTGTCCTAGGTCGTCTTGGTGGCTTCTGGGTAGTGGACATGATAATGTAGCAAGGGAAAACGCTGAATCAAAGTCCCATTGCCCATCATAGATTGGACATTATTATTTGCTTAGCGTGTAAACTTTCAGAAGCTTAACAAGGCCGCAACGTCAGCCCCTGCAGAGAAATTGGCACCTACCCTTATTGGCGAAGCCCTTCTGCAAGATTGGAGGGATTAAAAAGATGAGACGCTGAAGACAGGGGCCACGTGGTACCACTGTATAGACAAGACCGGAGAGGGGGGAAATGAGAATTATGCGCCGCAGACTCCCCAATTTGGCGCATCCTAGTTTAGTGCTTCTTTTCACCTTTCTCACACATCTTTTGCAACATTTTTTCAGAAGGAATTACATTTTCTTTCTTAACGTATTTCAATCAGAGACGCATTAATTCTCCGACGATAGGATATCACCCGCTTCAGCTGTCTAGCCCGATGGAGTTCCACGGGTATGGAATTCAGCAGAGCGGCGGCTCGATTCACGTCCACCGCGACTTAAACATTGGTGCGCTCCCTTCAAGCATATTCCTTCACAAAGCTAATAATTCGGTAGCTGTAAATACACGCCAAGATGATGAAATCCTCCAAAAGTTGCGATTGACAGACCCTCGAGATGATAAGACACGCATCGAACAGCAGAAAGGCGGCCTGCTTCATGACTCTTATAAGTGGATTCTCGATCATGAAGACTTCCAGCAATGGCGTGATGGCGAAGGACACCAACTTTTGTGGATTAAAGGTGATCCTGGGAAGGGCAAGACGATGCTTCTTTGTGGTATCATCAACGAGTTACAAAAGCCAGTCATAAAGGACCGGAACGTTGTCTACTACTTCTGCCAGGCCACCAACAACAAATTAAACAAAGCAACGTGTGTACTGCGTGGACTTATATTTTCGCTACTATCTCAGCAGCGTGTGTTGCTGGAAAGCGTTCGAAGGGACATCGACGAAGCGAGTGGCGAATTGTTCCAGGACGAGAATGCTTGGGATGCCCTCAAGAGAATATTTCGTCGCCTGATGGAGGAAACGGGGTACCACCAGCAAACGACGTACCTTATTGTGGATGCACTGGATGAGTGTCTCGAAGGCCAGGATGTCCTCTTGGAATGGATCGTGGAACTTTCGTCACCGCATATCAAATTCCTCGTTTCCAGTCGCAATTCGCCTTCAATCGATAGTGGACTGAGTAGAGCGGACACTAAATTGCTGCTACACTTGGAGTCAAATGACGATTCTATCTCGAATGCCGTGGATCACTACATCGACCACAAAGTTGCGGAACTAGAAAATTCGAAACGCGTAATACCTAAACATCGAGAAAAAGTCCAACAAGAATTGAAGACTAAATCCAGTAACACTTTCTTGTGGGTTGCGTTAGTCTGTCAGAGACTTGGTCGTGGGGACATCCGCCCATGGCAAGTAGTTAAGAGGCTCTCCGAATTCCCGTCCGGACTTGATAGCCTGTACGAACGGATGGCCAGGCAATCTCTTTCCGGAGAGGACGCAAAAATGTGCCGCCAAGTTCTTGCCGTCCAGGTACTTGCTTATCGGCCACTACGCTTGACAGAGCTCTTGTCCCACGTTGGGTCGCCAGAGGAATTTCCCGAGTCCGACGACATATGGCTACTAAAGATGGTTGTCGAATTGTGCGGCTCATTCTTGACAGTGAAAGATAGCACGATTTACTTTGTCCACCAATCGGCTAAAGACTATTTGCTTGAACACGAGTCAAATTTACTCTTTCCCGGAGGCAACCTCCTCGCTGGGCATCTCACTATAGCCGAACTATCGATAGAAGCGCTTTCCCACACTTTGCAGGAAAACATATATAAGCTACCCTCGCTAGGATCTCGCGTTGATAGTATCGATGTACCCGATCCGGATCCACTTGATGCGATACACTACGCCTGTGTGTACTGGGCCGATCATCTAGAGAACGCGAAAGGCGAGGGGCAACAAGATCTCGAAGATGGCGGGTCGGTACACAAGTTTCTAAGAAAGCATCTCTTACATTGGCTCGAAGCCCTTAGCCTCTTGAAAAGTTTTGGATCAGGTATTGAGGCATTAACAAAGGTATCATCTTTACTACAAGGTGGTGAGAAGGCTGAGAACGACCTGGCCAAGTTAGTGTACGATGCAACGAGGATTTCAC
Organism: Nemania sp. NC0429; assembly: GCA_022578495.1. NCBI lineage: Eukaryota > Fungi > Ascomycota > Sordariomycetes > Xylariales > Xylariaceae > Nemania > Nemania sp. NC0429. The sequence continues at coordinate 328,288 of MU392187.1, read as the reverse complement.
GATACTTCAAGATCGCAATCGAGACGGCACCACGCCAGGTGTACAGCTCTTCGCTTGTCTTCAGTCCGACGAACAGCGTTGTTCGAAAGCTATTTATGGAGAAACCAAAGTGGCTGCTGATGAATACTACGAGAGATAGCGAATGGAGGCCGAGCCCATGCCTACAAACACTGGAAGGCCACACCGATCAGATAAAATCCGTGGCTTTCTCACCGGATGGGAAGCGTGTAGCATCAAGTTCTTATGACAAAACGGTTCGGATATGGGATGTAGCGACGGGTGGATGCTTAAGCACTCTCGAAATGCATGAGGAGGGTTCCGAATCAGTCACGTTCTCGCCGAACGGCGAATATGTGGCTTCAATTTCGTGGGGTGGTCAGCTTTACGTCTGGCATGCGACAACAGGCGCATGTTTGGAAAAGTCCGGCGGCTACAGTGGTTTTATGCTGGTGGCCTTCCCCGATGATAAAAGTCTCAGAACATTGTCCTATTACGGCACGATCTTGACGTGGGATATTGCGACGGGCCGGCCGCTAGGGCAAGTGCGCATTGGCGATTTCATGAGCCACCGGCAGAATGATGGTGATGTGCCTGCAAAGCCGTGTCTTTCTCGTAACGGTAGGCGTGTAGCATATATGTCATCTTCGGGGCGACTCCTGAATGCAAGGCAAAAAAGGGTGCAGGTAGTGGATATCGAGACGAGCCAATGCTCCAAGGTGCTGTGGGGTCTGGGTATCACAGGGGATATTTCATATCGCTCGGTGCTACTGACCTTGTCGTCAGATGGAGAATACTTGGCGTTTATGACGCCCTCTGAAAATAACGGCTGGGGCTACAACTTTGATATATGGAACGTGGAAACGAACAAGTGTATAAAAAGGCTATACTGGTCCTCGGGTGAGACGCCCTGGGTATCAACATTGTCCCCTGACAAAAAATACCTAGCGGTCGCGTCGGCAAATTGCAAAGTGAAGTGGGAAATTGCCACAGGTCGGCAGGTAATCTTTACTGGAAAGATCAGCGACCAGGGCCGGTTTGACATTCGGTCATTCGACTTCTCATCGGACAGTAGGTTGCTAGTGTCAGGCGCCGGAGATAAGCTAGTACACATCTGGGATATGACAATAGCCCGCCAGCAATACCAAATCTCGGGAAAGCATGGAGACGGTGGCAACGAGAACAACACCGAAAACGACATAGATGGCAGCAATGACGACGTCAGCGACAGTGATGGTGATTGTGACGGTGACAACATTGAAGGCACGTCCCCTCGCTTGATAACACTTTCGTCTGATGGCAAGTTACTTGGAGTCCAGGGGTTTGAAGGCCCTTTTCAGATATGGGATACCATGGGAAACAGGCTCTTGAGGAAAATAGGAACGAAGGACTCCTCCGCTGTGATAGCATTCTCACTCGATAACAAGCATATGGCATGCGCATGGTGTCCGAGGGAGGGCAGGGACTTTGTAATAAGTCTCTTTGATGCAGCTACCGGTCACCGCCTGTGGAAGTGGAAGGAACACATCGGCTATTCAGCAAGTGCGCGGGGGGTATATTTCTCGGCCGACGGAAGGCAGCTCGCAACGGGATCTCGGAGACATGATGAGTGGGGAAGGAGCACAGTGCTGATACTCGATGTGGCGACAGGTACGTGCCTCAGCAAGGTCGCGGCCGAAGGCGACACCTATAAGCACGGCGGATTCCAACTGTTAGCATTCTCGCCCGACGGCACAAAGATGGCAATCTTATGCGAACCAGTGCACTCTAAAGATACCAGTTACCGACTATCGACAGGCCAAGTACGTCTCTGGGATGTAGCAACGGCCTCGTTCATGGGCCCGCCCCTGATAGATGACATGAGCGCTGAGCGTGATGGCACTTCTGTCGCGTTTTCCCCGGACAGCAGGAATCTAGTGTATCGTAGGAGACGTGGCCAGATCGATATCGCGGAAATCGAAACAGGGACGTGCATCAAGACTCTCAATGTGTTTCATAGCGACATACTTGACTACGACTACCTTCGGCCGGCAGAGACAAGATGGGGGCCAGCTGGCGTCCTGACCCTTCGTGGCATTTATGGCACACAGGCGTTATTAAGAGACGACAGGAAGGAGATAACATACGGCTGCGACGATATCCCTACAGGCGCTTTGTCGGGGTTAGGCGTTAGTATAGCTGAAGACTGGCTTCTGAGAAACGGCGAGCCCTACCTTTGGATACCCCCAGAGCATCGGGCTTATCGCATTTCTCAAGCTGCTGATGGGAACACGATCGCATTTGGTAGGAATACTGACGAAATTTATTGTATCCGCCTCCCTTCGCTCGACTAGGGAAAATAGCCTCATATTGTACGCTCAATATACTGCACTAATTATTCTACATTGTCACCGGGTGGTAAATATATGGCATATATCGTATTAATTAATGAGACCAGAGGTCCGATAATATGCGGTCGTAATATCGTTCCCGCGGCGCGCTGCCAGGAACAGGCGCTAATATTAGTCTCGACGGCAAATGGATTTTGATGGACAGCGAGCGCCACCTTTGGATCCCCCTTGAAAATCATATTCTTGGTCATCCAAGTGGTTGTATCATTTAATCAAGGAACACAATCGCAATCGGCAAGACCACCTCAGTGATCGGATATACGGTATTCTATTGCCTCGGTCAAGATAGAGCGACAGCTCCACTTGGTATGTCCCATATAATGCTTCCCTCTTTCTTTTCATGCAAAATCGAGCAATAAACATCTGAGGGACGCATGTGAAGATGCTCCGATCTTTCTGGGGGATCATCAGGATACGGCGATATGCTGAACGAGACAAGAAAAGGGGCAGAGTCGGATGCAGTAGCCGAGTCACGATGAATACAGCTCTGGTACAGCTTTTGTGCATCTGTGATTGGAATACCGAGTCGCTAGTTACGCACACACAGGAAATGGCCCGAGAAGAATTCGATTGGCTGGGCGGTCAATGCTCTCATTGGCCTATCCTATGTTTCGTCGCATAGTCTACGACACGGGTTACAGGTCAACGCGCGTAACCAGGTGAACAAAGACTGAAGCTCTGTTCGACGCTCACTACTTCACCAAAAAAACACGTCATGACCTACTCACAACTTGTGAGTCACAACCAAGTTGCTAGAAGGCCCCAGTAAAGTCCCAACACTTCTAAACACCACTACAAACAAATCGATTGCCAACTTAAGCAAACTCGGTCCATTTAACCTCCACCTTCACTCATTCATTCAACTACTCCCATAACTCAGCAGCGCCACCTTCAAAACACAACACACAACACACTCTGATATCAACCCCCTGACAAGAGAATCGTGTCTTCCGCTCTCACGGACGTCAAACGAGTCAATTCCGTGACCGCTCTAGCAAGTATGAGTTTCTTCAAAGATAAAGGGAAACAAGCGAGGGAGTGGGCGGCCGCAAATCCAAGAAGCGCAGCCGCACTCGGCACAGGAGTAGCCTTAGTCGCTGCACCCATGGTGGTCGCCGCCCCAATCCTAGCGGCGGCCGGGTTCGGTGCAAACGGGATCGTGGCCGGTATGTTTCGAGAATGCACACATCCGAATCCCAAAAAACCAACATTCCCTTCCTTACTCTCCGTTCAGCCACGGTCGCCGTGCGGTTGACTTAGACGATGAGCTGATTGATACGTGAATGCACTCTAGGATCTATCGCTGCGGGAGCACAGAGCAGCATTGGAAGCGTCGTCGCGCCCTCGCTTTTTGCTACGCTGCAGAGCGCAGCGGCAGGCGGATACGGGGTTGCGGCCGTCTCTGGGGTCGTGCAGGGCTTCGGTGGCGTCGTTGCTTCGTTAGCTGGGGTTATTTCCATGATCAAGAACAAGAACGGCGGAAACCAAGGTGACGACGATGCGGCTGGCGAGGACGATGAAAAGGACGATTCGACTCACAAGAAGAATGAGAAGGGAAATGGCCGCGCCAGCGACGAGAACAAGGAGGAGTCCGGTCCAGAGCTGTAGACGCCATATGATTGACGCCTAGGGACGGGATCAACGATGCTGATCGCGATGTTCGGCATACTCATTCATGGGTATTTCAACTCGAATATATTCGATGCTAAGGAAGGATGTTCACTCTCATGATTCACTGCCCCATATGTCATAGACCGATTACAGGCTCGCATCGTCACGATTCCTCGTGTCTATGAGCCTTCAACTATTAATATGAGAGCGCGGGTGACAGGCCAGAGACCTCGCCACTGCAAGCACATCGTGGGATTTTTTGACCTTAGCCATAATAAGAAAAATTCCCGTTGCCTGACAAAGAGACCAATTACTTATGTTCGCCAACAAGTTGCGTATCGCTGCCGTACTACTCTGGGGCGACACGTAATGCATAGAAATCTCACATACCTCCATATAGTAAGGCGCTTCACGGATATTGAGCTAATGAAATACAGTCCAGAGTAGCTATATTCATACAGACAGCAAAGGAGTGCATATGCTTGGGAAAGTACGTGTATTCGGTGCGCAGTCAAAGCATACATAACTCCTTACGATAGGTATTTTGATCGCAGGATAAACCCAAAAGTTTCATCCGCACTACTTCGATATAAGGGGCGTTTACTGTAAGAACACATTAAGGGCGAGCCGATCTCGACATCTACTCCTATGGGGGGGAGGGGGAGGCGCTGATCTCTGGTTGGGTCAGTAAATACCCAACGTACTATCCGCCATCGATGCAAGTTCAACTCCACACGCTCCAGCCGCCAATCCAATCAGAAGACATAATCTACAGACCTGTGTTAGGTGATTACAGGACTGTTCTTCGCCACGAGTCGCACATAGTTTATTTGCATTGTTTGGTTCAGCCTGGTCTCTCTTGATTATCACGTAGCATCTTCAATTGCCAAGGAGGGGCACCGCCGTCTTTCTCTTCTCCCCCCCCCCCTCCCCCCTTTCCTAAGAGCCTATCGAAGTCATCTCATCATCAGAACATAGCTGTTGGAGTTTCCCCTTTCAGAACCCGTCCTCGTTGAAACCTGACGATGGATTTTCATGTTTTGTTAAAGAAGTCTGTGTCGTCTCTATCCATCTATGTAATATGTACAATATGCAATCAGCAGCTTTCAAAGCACTTGGTAAGCCATATGAATCCCAGCGCGCCAAGACTAAGATTTGCACAACCGAGCCTATAGATAATAATACAGCGAAACGTAACGAAAGGTATGAAAACTTCACATAGAGATATGTATAGTGCTGATTACCCCATGTGGTTGAATATGCGTGGGGTTTCTGAATCCTCAAAAATTCCTCTCCGCAGCCACCTTCTTCCACCTTCCTCGACAGTTAACCGTCAATAACCTACCTAAGCCAGACATCAGCTTCTACATATTCTTATAGATTGATGATGACCCCGCGTGGAGGGTTTGTTGTCCGGGAGCACCCTCGATTACTCTGCATACAATGCGGTCTGCTTGCTACCATGTGGCGCAATTACCATGAGATGATTGGCTACTTCTACTGCACTCCTCTCAGTGCCTTTGCTTCTCTTTAATCAATTGCTGTCATCATGTTGATCACCTACAGATGCTGTGCAACGTACAGGTGAGCGGCTGTTCGTGAATCGTCATGCATATACATGGATATTAATTGAAAGGCCTGCGGAACACCTTCCGCTCCGGATTCAATACTGCCTCCTCAGCTGCTGCATGGTTTCAGTTTCACAAAAGCACAATGGCACTACCGTATAGTAATTCGGCAGGCTATTAATTGATTGATATCCTATCTCCAATCCATAGAACCATCAAGAAATTAGTTACTCGATCTGTTCGCCAATCGTGCCGGTCATGTTACACCGACGCCCCTTTAGCCCCTATCCCGTAGGCTCGGAATATTATATATTGCTCCCTAACCCATTCTTGCCTTTCCTGTCACCGATACCTCTTTCTCTTCGTAGTCCCTCCCGTCACGCAAGATTCCCTTTGAAAATATTTAACTTACTGAAATAAAATGGGCGACGTTTACTTGGACCATATGACTCGCCTCCCAAGTGAGGTTCAGAGGTTCGATCCACTCAGTGATCAACGCCCACTCCACCCGTAATGATAACACATCTCGCGACAGGCTCAATGACCAGTTCGAGGTTATGACAGAGTATACTACCCTGCTCAGGACATTGGTGATCTCAGAACGAGGCTCTAATCATGAATAAGGATCATGGGGTACATTGTTCACCCCTCGATCACGCTCCCTCCGGCTCCCCGCATCGTTGACATGGGAACCGGAACCGCCACGTTCCTGCTACGCATCCACCCAACATATCCCGATGCGTCATTAGAGGGCTACGATATATCTACGGCTCTCTATCCGCCGCCGAGCTCACTGTCGGCGAACATCTCCCTCGGCGAGCTGGACCTGAAACTGCCGTTTCCCGAGCACATGCACGGGAAATACGACTTAGTCCACGTGCGCATGCTGATCCTGGCGATGCTCCCGGAGGAGTGGGAGCCCGTCGTCCGCAACCTAACGACACTGCTCAAACCGGGGGGTTATCTGCAGTGGGAAGAGTGCGAGCACGTGCACGCGACATGGGTACAGGGGGCGCCGGACTCGCGGGTCGAAAAGGCGAAATACATCGGCGATTTGTTTCAGAATTCGCTCCGGGGACGGCTCGCGCACGGCTGGAACACGCTTCCGGACCATATGCGGGCCGCGGGTCTCACGTCCGTGACCAGCGATGTGTTTGACTCGGAGAGAGCCCCTCAGATCCGGAAGCGATCGACGGTTACGATTGTGAATCTCGTATTCACCTGGGCTCATATGGTGAACAGTAAAACCCCGTCGGGCTCGATGTTCAATGACGATTTGAACAATTTGCGGAGGGAGGTTCTCGAAGAAGTAGAGTCTGGGACGTACTTACGATACAACGTCCATGTGGCCTGTGGTCGGAAGGCACCGTTGTGAGGACGTAATCATTGATCACGGGTCATATATGAATGACATTGGTTTCCGACTTTGCAGTTTCTATCTGACGCCAGGGCAGACTATATGGCGCCTTATCTTCTCCTACGGAGGCTCTCGGGTCAATGGGAAAGATTTCACAGGCTGCAACTATTCCAATAATACTTCTCCTTTCTAAGATCAGCTTTATGAGCTGCCTTCGGGGTGTGTCTTATCGATTCATTATTTGTATGCAAAATCTGACGCAGCTTTGGCGTTGTTATGAGAAACGTCATAAACAATAACTCGGTGCTGGCTGACGTTCGTAAGCACGATGGAAAGACGAGCAGTAGGATATTTAGTAGGCGACGAACTGCTCTCGGCCTCTATCGCCATTTATAATACATATTCAATAAAACTTGCGTCTAGAGATGTAATTACAGCGCTCAGCGATCAGCCCTCGGCATCAACCCGAACCTATAATCCAAACACCATCAACCCCTGAAGTGCAAGCTGCGAATTCGTACACCAGCTACCACGCCGCTCTATACGAGCGTATAACTCTCAGCGTCAACCTAGCGTGCGCGAGTCCAAGACAAGTCACAAGACCGATTACTCGAGAGGCCATCCTTAAGCATCGGCAGTACTAGCCCCCTCAGCCGCCGCAGCGGCATCCAAAGCGGATGCATCCATGCCGAGAACGCCAACATCAACATAACCCGAACGCGCAGCTTCTCGCTGCAAAGTCTCAGCCTGATCCGAGGTGAGCAAAGCCGCAGCATGAGTCTTGACCCCCGCCTTCCCCCGCGCCTTCCAAACCGGGCTGCGAAGACTCCTCTTCTCCTTCTCTCTCGCCTCCTCCTCGTCAACCCCAGACTCGCAGCCGACACCATCCCGCCCCCGAAAGACGCAGCACGCGGACTTGAGCCGGATTCTCTTCCTCGAGGACGCAGGAGCAACCCCGTCCCAAGCGGGGAGGTAGTGCGGACGACAGAGACCGTAGATGATCAGCGGGATCACGAAGACGAGGTAAAAGATGAAAAAGGCGAACGAGAGCGTGAGACGGACTATGATCCGTGCGCAGGGCGCGCTCACCCATCGGGGCTGCGGCTCGCTGGCCTCGGCCTGCTCCGTGAACTCATTGACGCGGAGGACGGCGAGGTAGAGCGTCGGGAAGGCGTAGAGGGCTACCAGGACCCCGGTTAGGAGGGTTATGTCTTCGAAAGTCATTTTATTTAATGTTATGTTTGACTGATTGATTGCTTGTTCTCGATGGTGCGCTCGGGTAAGCTGGCTGCTGGCTTGTTGAAATGGTTGGATAGGGGCTTTTGCTTTGAGTCTCAGGGGCGGCGGATGAATCGAAATTTTAGACGTATGACTATATGGTAAGACTGTTTTCCCCAATGGCGTAATCGTGCCTATTGCAGAGACCGGCTCTAAGGGGGGTGAGATTCCTGGATTCCCGGCACGAAGTGCTCAGTCAAGATCGACCGGGCAAGATGTCAACATTCGCTCTGCTGCACACCATTATACGATACCCCTTTTGCATCGTGAGGTCATAACTGCGAACGTGTCGATGAGTACCTACTTACTCATTCCGTATTATTGATTAGAGCTTAATCGCAGCCGCCGGAAGCTTCGAGGCTCAGGATGCTCCGTAGAAGAAGTCGTCAGCAACTCACGCCTACCTTACACACACACCGCAACCCCCACCCCCCTCCATTTCGAGTGATGTTTTATACGCTTTGGAATTGCGCGAATAACAGGCAATTAAAACTCTAGTTCCGTAGCCTTCTCACCCTTCTCTTGATCGGGTGTCCAATGAACACCAGCAACGAGCCCTTCACGCAATATATATCATTGCCCCTGAGTTTCAGCGTGGGTGGTCAACGGAACAGTGCTCTCTGTATCCCGTCTAAGCACCTCATGCCACGAAGATGCAGCAAGATGGACTCACCGGTCTCTTCAAAACACACGCTTTCTTTGTTCCCATGGTATCAATGTGCCGTTACGTCTATCCCCATATCTACCGCTCGACACGATAAAACCCGTCAACCACACTCTCGCCGATACCAAGCTACCTAATACTCATCCCAGAGGTCCTTCCGATACCCCTCCGTAAGCCGCTCATCAAGTCCGTAGATCTCCTGCCACCCCACGAACCCGCGATCGAGAATGTAGACCTTCTGCTGCGTCTCCCTCCCCGCCGAGGCGCCGGAAGCGGCGGCGGCGGCCTCCTTCTCCCTGAGGTATTGCAAGGCCGCCCCCGGCCCCCGCTGCTGGCTCAAGGCGCAGTGGAAGACGACGATCTCCTTGTCTGCGAGCCGGCGCAGGAGCGTCGGCATCATGGCGTCCAAGCTGCGACTGGGGAAGTGTAGCGAGTTGCGGATGTGGCCGCCTATGTGGTCTGCGTAGAGTACGAAAGGGGGGTCATGTGAGCTCTCATTCAACTGATCAATCTTGCGAGATTTTCGTCTCGTGGCAGGAGAAGAAACGTGATTAGGATAGAGAGATGGTGGGGATGATACGAAATGCGCATTGGTTTTTCTGAGAATAGAAAATAAGCAGAAAGGGGGGACAAAAAGGGGGGGGGATGTTAATAAACTCGATAAGAATAGAGAGAGAAAAAAGACAAGCGAGCAACCTCGGGAGCCCAAAAGTGTCGAGACGTCAAAAGAGGGAAAGAGGAAGTAAAAGCACTCACCATCATCCCGAACGTCAACAATAGCAATCCCGCCTGCTTGTTCCCGCCCAGCCGTGGTCGTTGTAGAAGTAGTCGAGCTGCCGTCAGCATTTGCGCCGCCTGTGGTGTCAACGGCAAGCAGCATCTCGGCTAGCTTCAGCGCCGAGATGCGCTTTAGGCTGGAGACTGTGATGAGGGACATTGCTTGGTTGGTTGACTGATCGATCGATTGACTTTGAAAAAAAAAGGAGGTATATAAAAATAAAATAACAATCTGGTCTCTCTCCTGCTCGCTCTATCTCTTTCCTGGGCAAGGTGGGTATTGCACCTGCGTAAGAAGGCATTAGTGGGGGAAGAAACAACCTATGGTAGTGATGGCGGGGTTGGTGATGCCTTAAGGTAGGTATTAATGTATTTATGGCGATCACTCACTGATGAAGAGGTAGGACGGTGCCTATAGCCGCATGTAGGGAAAATAAAACAAGCTTCTCCGACGATAAAAAAAGAAGAAAAGATAGAGAGAGGAAGAAAAAGAACGAATTCTTCCTGGAAAGAAGTAAGTGAAACTGAATAAGGATTGAAGTGGTGTAGAGGTACCTTAAAGTACCGACTAAGTGCACGAATCGGTATGAAACGGACCCAGTTCTCGTTCTCAAGGGCCCAAGAGGTACCGCCGCGTTAGCAGATCCTTGCAACCTATTAAGAGTCACACACTCGACACAAGTATACCATTCAAACGGAAAGAACAGCTTTACATTTCGAGGTAAATTTACCACAATTATATCGCCTATCACGACAGGAGCCGTATATTTTCCAGTCCATCGGCAGGTAACAGTCACAAACGTTTGGGGAATGTTTGGGGCTAATTGTAACTAGCAAACGACCGTATCCCTATCCCAGGCGATCTTGCTGCATACATCTTATGTCAGAGCCTCGAATAGGAACTTGCATGAGTCTAATGCCGAGCAGCACCCCGAACCTAATTTGATGAGCTTCATATACCCGCCCCTTTGTTAGCTCATCAGCTCTTGCCCAGGCAGATAGTCATGTTTTTTGTAATTCAAAATAATACATATTATTGTCTAGACTCTAGTGGTATCAGTAATACACCGGCAGCAATGCCGTCATTTATGCTCGCGCCATGTTTCTTCCCGGCCCGGGCTCTGCCCTCAAGGCCACATGCCATCCCACAGGAATAGCCAGCCGGCCCAGTACTTGTCGTACTTGCCCACGATATGCGACAGCCCGTCTCCCTCGGTGCCCGTCTTGTACGGCCGCGTGTATAGGCCGCCGGTCTTGAGGTGGCGCTTCATGGCCACGTGAACCGAGAAGCTGCTGGGCATGACGCCGAGGAAGAACTCGCTCCCCAGCAACACCACGTAGTCGATGAGGCCCTGCTGGTCCCAGCTCAGCGAGTCGAGCTCGTCCAGGTCCTCGTCCGAGAGCAGGTCCATCTTTGTCACCACCTTCATCTGTGCCATCTCGATGGCCGCGTCCACGAACTTGTCGGCCTCGGTCTGGTTCCCCGTCGCGAGATAGGCCGTGTGGTACCCTCGCTTGCTGGCTTGGCTCATATACGCTTCCAACTGCGTGTCGTAGTGTGGCCAGAAGCCCAGAGCGTCGCTCTCGGTTCGTAGATGGATGCCGAGAAAGGCGCCATTCTTGGCGCCGGCGGCACGGGAGAAGGCGTGCATCTTCTCTAGCGCCTTCTTCCCCAACCGCAGGAACTTGTCGTTGAGCTTGAGAACGCCCCCGAAGGTGGCGGCCAACTCGGGCCCATCACGGTAGATCTGCCAGTCGAAGAGCACGCCCCAATTGAAACGGATGAGGCGCGGTTTTTGCTTGGTCGGCGCGGGACCGTGCTTCTCGTTCTTGAGCCACTTGCGGAAAGTGAGGCCAAAGCGATCGGTATGTTTGTTCTGGTCTCGAGGGTCACAGCCGTCGCGATTCCCGAGGTCCTTGGGTGTGATGCTGCTGATCTTGGGAGACTCGCCGACGCCGGGGATATCCTTGACGTCGTCGTAGAGCGTGATCTGGGGGCAGTTGGTGGTAAAGGCGTCGCGAAAGTGCTGCTCGTCGAACATGTAGGAGAAGGGCAGGAAAGTGGTGAAGAGATCGGAGAGGTCTTTCTCATTGCGCTTCCGGATCTTGGGGATGGTGAGCCCCGTAGCGCCGGCCTCGAGGGCGTAGCGCAGACATGTCTGAATATAGTTCCGTATGTTACCGATGCCCCCGGAGTTGTTGTCGCAGATGTAGACCAGACCCTCGACCCATGTAGTTTCGTCGCAGAGACGCTTCAAGGGCCAGCCGACGAAGGGCGCGTCGGGCTGGGACAAGTCGACGTCATTGCCGGGGATCGACGATAGATGGGGCGGGGAAGAGTGAGACTTGTGTCCTTGTAGCGGTCCCTTGGGTGGTGTTGAGGAGGCAAGCGAAGAGGAGAGGGACTCGGACTCAGGAGGAGGAGGAGGAGGTGGTGGTGGTGGTGGTGGTGGTGGAGGCGGCGACGAGGGCGATGAAGCAGGCGATGATGATTTGGACTCGAACCAATCCACCGAGGGGTAGGGATAGGAGCGAGGGTTAGGCAGTCGAAAGCTCCATACCAGAATGAGGAGGACGATACAAAGCGTCGGCAGGAAGATGTTGCGTCGAGGCATGAAGCCTAGGAGGAAGCTCATACGGCCATGAGGTGCCATCACGAGAGAAAAGAGAGGCCGGCAGACAGAGACGGGACGCTGATAAGCCAAGTGGGCGGACCGGGGGGATGCTGCGTAGCGCTGCGCCGGCGATCGAATCAGGCTTAGCTCAACCAGCTAGAAACACTATTGACCTTCTCAGTGCTTGGTGCAGGTCGCATCGATAATAATAGGTACCGGGAGTCCAGGTACCTTCATGTGTAAGTCGTGAGCTGAGTCGATATTGAGAGTTGAGTTGAGAGATACAACTAGGACGAGGGAAGAGGTTGATATCAAAGTTAAAACAAATAAAGTACGGCAAAAGAATGGTTACCCAGGCACCTGGCATTAAGGTACCTAGGTATAGCAAGTGCCAGTAGTGCCAGTGCCAGTGGCAATGGCAGGCAGTGACTTCTTCCTCCCTCGTAACTCAAACGTCCTTCTCCTCCCTGCCTAAAAATCACCTGCCTACATCTACATGTACTACCTACATAGGTACTTCAGCTCCATGAGAGGAGTACTCAACCAGGCACGTCTTTAATTAAGTCGTAGGTACCTACTTAGGTAATCTCTCTGAAATGCTTAAGTGCGGGTATTCTGAATGGAATGGAGATATTGTCACAGTACCAGGTCAAACGACGCGCCGTCACTGTGGTTTGCAGTGACGGCTCCTATATCCGCGACACACCTACAGCGTTTTCCATTTAAGCATGCTATATTATTCGAGAGGTACAATGCAACCATTGAAGACCGGCCATTCAGACAGGGGTATGTCCTCACAAGGAATGCTTCAGATAGCTTCAGACAGTATCCGTTCGAATCCTGGCGGCAACCTCCTGATTTTGGATTTCTTCATAGCCGCAAGACATGTAATCTGGAAAGTCGCCAACCGTGGCTAAATTATCGATAATGACTTGTAGCGTCGACTCGTCGGGCTATATCTTCAGCGTTCAAGGATTGGGACCAGCTCACCATCATGTTCATACAAACGCTGCATATTCCGATAATATTCTAATATAGCCGAGATCCTGGTTGTTAAGAAGAATGCTTTATCATCCTCGCTCAGCTCGAAGTCAACAATCTCGAAGTCTAGCGCTTTTAGCTTGCCATCCACGAGCTGATAGTTCCCGGGGTTCGGGTCCAGTTGGTGTACATTGAAACTATGAAGTGTACGGAAACACTCTTGGAGTAACTCTGATACCTTCTCAAGATCAAGAAGCGCGCCTTCTGGCGACGACAGCGACACGCCGCCAACATCTTCGAGTAGCAAAAACTTAGTTCTGTTGTGTTTGACTTGGCCGTACAACTTTGGAACCAATATGCCCTGGACAGCCTTGAGCTGATGATATGCCCTAAGCTCAGTTTCGAACAGCTCTTCCTCCTCTTTCCGTTGCGATTTCATGATTAGGGAATTAGGCAAGAACCATTCGGGGAATATCGTACGAATACAGACTCGAGCGAAGGAGGGAACATGGTCGAAACAGAGCCTGAAAAGTCGTGGAACTTCGAACGGCTCGATGGTAAGTCGAAGGACGCCGGGGTGCCTAGGATTGACCGGCACGGCAGTTGCAGAAACGTAACGGGTTCGGAACCAGAAATTCTATTGTTTTCCAGTACAATTGTCAGTCCCAGTCACGTAGTCAAGTAGGATTGGCATACAACTGGTTGCGTCACTGGACAGAGTGACAGAGTGCTCGGGCGGCTGGGAAATCAGGAAGGCGATAGTGCTTATTTTCTCCGGGTTTATATATGGGGAAGAAAATCTTGTTCTCCGGTATTGGGGGGGCGCCCAAAGGGACATCGGTGGAATCGTCCTCTCTCATTGTGATAGGGCGATTTGAATTGAGCGAAAAGTGATGAAACGGCGCGTCTCGCAAGTTCCCGGCCTAGCAATTATGAATTGACACGTGCACGGTCCGTTCCGCCGAGATGCACGGCGGCCAACTGTGGGATCTCCACTTTTTCATGAATATAAAGTATTGAAGTTCATACCTAGGAGGTACTTCATATGGAGGTACTGCCTTCGTTGTGCGTGTGTTGGTGACCTTCTGAACGAAGAACCCACAAATGCTGTTGACAATCCGTTCTATACCTCGAAAAGTCACAAGAACTGGGCGGAAAATTATCCCTCGCTCGAGACGCAGTACTTGAAAATTCACACCATCCTTGATCAGGGAGGCGCAGTGTCCGCCAACTTCGACACTGCCTTATTGCCCCTCTATGCCGACGATGAAAAACGGTTAAAAGAACCGTGTCAACGGCCGAACACGAGGGCATGGCGACTTGAGACAGAATCTGATATTGAGCTCTGGTGGCATACAGAAATCTCAAGTATTGCACTCGCCGCGTTCGCGAGGTTCCCGGAGCTTACCCAGACATCTCACACGAAACCGCTGAGCGAAGTCAGCATTGCGGAAAGCGTGGATGCTACTTATGCCCCATATATCGACGGTACAAGGGTCGCCCAGCTGATAGTAGAAGTAAAGAGGAATCTGATCGCGGGACATGAGTGGCAGAGTGGAAGGTTGACTGTCGTGCAGCGGAAGCTTGCAAAGGAGCTTCGCGGGTACGACCCTTTAGATATCTATAGTCGACTAGAGAAGTTGACATTATGTCTAGATATGCCGACAAATACCAATGTCCACTGATCGCTTGCGTCGACGGCCAATACTACCTACAGCTACAGTTCCGGGCCCAGAAGGCCGATGCTATACGCGACCCGCAATGCATGGTGGATTGCTGGGTCCTTCCTATCCAACAGAGCCGCTATGCGTTTTACAGGATGCTTGTGCAAGGGTGGCGCCGATGCCAGGTCTTGACGGCACCGACCCTGACTGTTGGGAGTCTAACGGAGCATAGACCTGAGTTTTACACCGGCCGGCCAATTTGGAAAGTCCCTTCGGAACCCGGATTGCCCTCAACATATGTAACGCACCATCCAGAGGGTTATACCCGTATGGTGGATGCTGAATCTGGGGCGATAGGATGGATCCATGAGAGTATCGGGGGCATCGTTTGGGAGACAGGGCGCTTCTGGTAATTACCTCTTTTGATGCAGAGTTTCGATGAATGTCCTATAAGCGTTACCGGATACGGCTCAAATAGAATAGGTTAAACGACTGAGACCCAGTTCGGGAACTAGTAATTTGCTTCGAACACGATCATTTGCTGGTCCCTGCCGAAGAACCCCAGGGTCACAATGGATGAAGCATAAAACGGATGCATTTATCGTATAATTCGCAGAAACAGCAGTACTTCTGAGGTTACGAGGTGAGTGAGAGTGGTCCGGTGTAACAGAATGTGTGAGTGATTTCTCATCGTGTCAGTTTCATACATCGTGAACGCTGTACAGTAGATAGCTATGTCTCCACACCGTATACGGCACATTAAAGCGCCCTACTCGCACCGAGAGAAAGCAGATATGTATATATATATGCATATAGGTATACCCAACACGAAGGAAGCCGACGATGTTTAGGACGAGGACGCAACTTTAGGGGGACGTCGTGTGTTTTATGCCAACACCAAATCCCTGTGCGTGAATGCGCTGAGGACCGCCCCCTGTATAATAATGGATAACCCCCCTCAAGCCTTGGCAATCCAGCCCGAGTTGATAAAGAAATCGAATATGCGGCCCCCTTTCTGCGAGTCTAGCCGACATATCTCTTTCACCTGCTTCTTCTTGAGACTGCCGTTGCCCTTGAGCGCCTCCTTCATGACTTGTTCCTTGATCATGAGGTATGGTTTGGGCTGGAGCCGCGATACTTTGCAAAGCTCCACTTCTTCTGGTGTAAGGAGGTGCATGTCTGGCGCATTATCCTCGCTCAGCGCGAGGGGCTGCACGCCTGAGATGGGCTGCGAGACGAACCGTGTGCGCGTTTGCGCCGATACCCCGTTGGTGACGACGCCGTTCACGGCTGTCTCGTGGGCGTGGCCATCTGGGGGCAGCTTAGGCTCCCCGTTGGTGGGCGCGGCGGGTGTCGCATGCGAGACGGCCACGGCGCCGCTTGTGCCCGGCCGGAACGGCAGCTCGGGTGCCACGAGAAGGGCGGCCCCGCTAGGTGGCTCGGGTTGTACGTTTTGCTTAGAACGCTGCGCCGAGGCCATTCTTTCGCGGTCCATAGAGCCCATGGGTATGGCCTTCTGAATGCGCTGGGCCTTTTCTTGCTCATACTTCTCCCCGCTCCGGAGATCCCCAATTTTGAGATTTCTCCACTCTTGTAGTTGGCTGATGGCCTGACGTAGGTTCAGCTCGTCCAACAACCCTTGACACAATGCCTCGAAATCGGTATGGTTCATCATGCGCGCGAATGGTTTGGCCTTGTTGAGAAGATCTCGTTCCTCCTTCGTCCTCTTCTTCTCGAGCCGTGTATTCTCGCGATAGTCGAGAAGGTTGTGCTCAAAGATGACCTTTTTGCGTTCGACGCGCTGCGTCAAACGGCAGTTGTAGATGTCCATGACGGTCAGCTTCAGTTCCATCTCAGGCTCGAGCTCGCCGGTCCGAGGGTTGATTCCGTCGCCAGGGTCGAACTGCATGAGCTGAACGGCTTCCTCGGCCTCGTTGGCATACTCGGTCTCGAACTCTAAGCGGCCGGGCATGTACCCTTGAATCTCGTGACAGGACGGTACACTGGCCGTGGGCTTTGTCTTGGGCGGTAAGGGGGGGGCGTTCTTCTGGGCCTCCCGTCGTTCTTCAATGCGTCGCTTCTTGCGCGCTTGAAACTGGTCGCGGGAGATCTCCTCGGCCAACTCCATGTCTTCGGGTCGGCAGCGCTTTGGTAGGGGAAAGCAGGGTGAGTCTACGTAGACCTTGAGGTAGTGATCGCGAACTTCGTCCTTGTGACGGTAGCCTCCTATGTGATCGGCGATGTCGGCCCAAGAACCTAGACCGTAGATCTCGCAGCCTTCGAGGAGAAGCAGTTCCTCATCGGCCCCCCAGTCTTGATCGAAGATGGGAATGGAGTTCTGTTCTATGACTCGGTAGGGGTGGGTGGCGGGTTGATGCGAGCCGCTGGAGGCGGCACTGGCGAAGCATTGTACACATAGATCATATTCGTTACAGGCGCTGTGGGCGCATCGTATGCGAACCTAGGGGGCGAGAGTGAGTATAGCTGACTTTAGGGTTGGACACGACCGAAGCTTGTTTCTTGTTTGATTCTAACGTCACGCGAAGCAGCCGGGGAATGCGCCACGGCCCTGTGAATGTTGAGGGAGGTGGAAGAGTCAAAGAAACAGCGAACGTACGGTGTTCGTGATGTCGGCAGTGCACACGTCGCAAACATATTTCACGCCCCCTTCGCCGCCTCTCGCGGCGGTCTTCTTGCGGATGACGCCCATATCTTCTTCGTCCAGTGTGACGGGATGTCGAGGGGAAGCATATATAATCCGAGGGGGTCGAGGCAGGGAACGAGGACGGAAGATGGAGGACTAGACTAGGAGCAGTTAATGGCTGTCGCGTCGGGCGTAGGGAGAGCGCTGTGGCACGGGCGAAGGCGTGTTCGAGATGATTATGATGGAAGTCGGTTCGTAGGGGCGGCAATTTGATGGAATTGATGAGACTCGGATGCTGTTATGTAGGGTTCGATGGCGACTATGTTCCGTGTTTGATGTTCGCCTGTTGATGTTATCTGTCCATGTTCGCCTTGTCGATGCCTGTCGATGTTGCCTGTCGCACGTGGGAAGTCGATGGATCGGTTTAGCGCCGAAAACGATCCCCTGTATCGGCACCTTCTCACGGCCTCTTCCTTACGAAGTGCATGTACCTCGGTACTTCTTGGCTAAGGGCAGGTAGTGTACCCACGACAGGTTACAATAGCGGAGTTATGGGTTACCTTGACAGAAGGGGATTAGCGCGGCGGGGTAGCAACTTACCCAGATCTGCATCTTCTTTGTTTACCAAGAAGTGCACTTACAGTTCTTGGAAGGTAGGTAGAGGTAGTGTAGCACCTTGACTGAGTATTTCCTACCTACTTATCTACAATTATTACCTGTACGTCAGACAATGCGATCAAATAGATAGGAGATTCCTATACTAGTACACACGAAGTCTCTAAGTCGGTATGATCATCACTTGAATTACATAGGTACAATACTAGCTTGCATGACCTACCTAGGAATAGAAAATAATCGGTTAGGTACGGCACTGGATATTGACATGTGGGTTAGGTAGGGACCTGGATTGGACGTGCCGCCGCCTTGTTGTTATTGATTTCGAGAAGAGTAGCGGATCGAAGAAAACACGGGCACCCAAGCAACCTACCTAGGTACATATAGGTGTTCCAAAGGTACGGTAGTATAGGTACACTACATGTACCTATGTATCCCATGTACGTCAAATACCCGTCAGACTGTACACACTTAGGTACATCATTCATTAGCGGTCGCGGGGCTCTCCAAGCTGGTCCTTAGGAGGGGCACTACACGTTAGATCACCTCTACCGGTAGTAGACTTGGACAGTACCTACAAAATCATGGTATCATGATTGGGGAATGTGAGGGAAATAAATTGTTTGTTATGTCTTGTTTCTCTCTCTCTCTTACTCTCTCCTGTTTCCCACAGTGGTTTTACATGTTCACCTCCATGAGCGCATCGGAAGCTCTATAACTACGTGTCGACAGCCGGTCGTGTCATTTTCTAGTCTACCGAAAGCGAGCTCCCCTCTTTACCTCTCTCGAGTACCTAAGGTATACTTCCTTACTTACATACTTCCTCCCACTTACACGTAGCTGACCTGACCGGAGCGCAAACCAAAACCAAAAGCGCAAACCTACGAAACTGCGTCCTCCAGTGCGCTCCCTCGAGATGCCCGAGAAAATTCTCGACGACATCTCCCATAGGCGCTACAATCCTCTACGGGGATCATGGCTCCTCGTGTCGCCCCATCGGACTAAACGGCCCTGGCAGTAAGTTCCTTGACCGAGCATCTCCCGCCGAGAAACCCATATCTGACGCCGTCCCGTGTGCAGAGGTCAGCAGGAGGGCCCCGGAGTCAACAAGCTGCCCGAATACGATCCCAAAGTACGCCCCACTCTGTGCATTATCATCGCGCTTCCGAACGCTGACTTGCCGTCCCCAGTGTTACCTATGTCCCAGAAACCCACGAGCCCAGGGCGACAGCAACCCGGATTACAAGGAGACATTCGTCTTTGTCAACGACTACAGCGCCGTCAAGGAGGTACAGCAGGACTACGAGCCTGAACCTGGATCGTCGAGCGATGACGGTAAAGAATCCCAGCCTAGCTACATGTGACGGACGCATGAACGACCCTTCTGACCGTCCACAGATCTCTCCTCCTTGCTACTTCGCGCCGAGGGGGTCACGGGCAAGTGCTTCGTCCTCACCTTTTCGCCCAAGCATCACCTGACCCTAGCGGACATGCCGGCGAGGGAAATACTGCCCATCATCGAGACGTGGACGCGCATCTACGCCATCCACCTGGCGCCGACGAATCCGCTCTCCGAGATCGCCGCCGCCATGGACCTGATGCGTCTCGAGGCGCCGCCCGAGAGCCTGGTCCCCGCACCGACGCAGCAGCTGCGCTACATGCAGATTTTCGAGAACAAGGGGGCCGCCATGGGATGCTCGAACCCGCACCCACATTGCCAAATCTGGACGACGAGCACGCTGCCCGAGGAGCCGGCCGCCGAAGCCGTCCAGATGGCCAAGTACCGCGCCGAGCACGGCGGCCGCCACCTCCTCCAGGACTACGCGAAGCTCGAGATGGAGAAGAAGGAGCGCATCGTGTACCAGAACGCCTTCTTCCTCGTCGTCTGCCCCTGGTGGGCCATCTGGCCGTTCGAGGTCATGATCATCGCCAAGCGACACGTCCGGGCCCTCGTCGACCTCACCGAGCAGGAGCGCCTCCACTTCGCCGAAGCGATACAGGAGGTCACGAGGCGGTACGACAACCTCTTCGAGACGAGTTTCCCCTACAGCTCGGGGATTCACCAGGCGCCTCTGGAGGGCACCGACGACGAGATCAACAACAGCTACTTCCATATGCACTTCTACCCGCCGCTGCTACGCTCGGCCACGGTGCGGAAATTCCTCGTTGGATATGAATTGATGGCCGAGCCGCAGCGGGACATCACCCCCGAGCAGGCCGCCGCCCGATTGAGAGACTGCGGGGGAGAGCTATATAGGAACAGGCTATAAGGAGCACGACTACAGGATTTACACATTGGGGAGCGGGAGGGGCGCGCGTTGGTAGGCCATGTATAACAGTGATCTTCCACACATAGAGGCATCGCATATCCGGATAATAATACCCAAGCTACTATCGGAAACCCAAGTTCGGGTTCACGTCCTAGTCCAACCAAGCCCTTCCTACGCCTGCACGTAGAAGCCGTACTGGGAGGTCATCCAAACAATGCCCACGGTGGCGAAGAAGAAGGGAAACATGATGGGAGGGCCGAGGTACGCGGAGCGATAGACGGCCCACTCGGACCCGAAGTGGAAGAGGGCGACGACGTAGGTCCATATCGCGATGTTGTAGACGGGCGCGAGGTGCAGGTTGTAGCTAGCATAGAGGCGGACGACGGCCGAGATAAACGTGTAGGTGCCGAAGAGCCTCGCGGCGAGGGGCGTGACCTGGTCGGTGGTGCGTCCGTCCTTCAGGTTCGTGGTGGAGGAGGAGGCCGGCGCCAGCTTCCGCGTCGAGTCCTCGGGGTCGAAGCCGGCGGACTTGGGCGGTAAGGACGGGTTCGGCACGAACTGGCCGTTGTACAGGCGTCGCGAGTAGTGCAGTGTGAGATAATTCTGCAGCGAGTTGCCGACGGCGATGACAGAGAGCTGTGGTGAAGAAGTCGAATTAATGAAACAAATCAAAATAAAATATATAATTGAATGAGTATCAAGAATCATCACGGGGCATAGGAAATTGAGAACGGTGGAGAGGCTTACTCCGAACATATAATACGGCAGATAGCCGTCGCCTGGCGGCAGGTAGGCTTTCAGCGCTTCGACTATGGCGTCCATCTTTGGGTTCAATGATGAGGTAGATAGCCGGGTATAACGAAGGTCCGGGAGTTCGCAGGTAAGAGAAACAAGAATACCGAGGTGATTATGATCTCGAGAAGCTACATGTATCTTTCAAGCTTCATTGATACCTCATCCTCTCAAGGTAGCTAGCTCGAGGATGGCCCAGGGGTCTTCTTATCGATAACAGGAGGTAAGAGGTCGCTGTAGTTTTTCTATTTTGTTGGGACTTTCGGACACTAATAAATAAGTTTAGATCCAATGACCTCATTCTAAGAGCTCTGAACAAGCAGCTATCTGCCCACGTCTTACTTATTCAAGTAATTGGCGTACATCTATTGGCGGGGTGAGCGGAAAACCCACAAGCTTCTCAGTTACCGACAAAGTTTTGACAACGGAATCCGGACCAACCAATTGTATAACTACGAGCTCGCCCGCCTGGCCAACACTCGCTTTGAGTAGCGGCACCGATATTCTCCTCTACCGTCTTCTGCGGCGTATCTACTCTGATCTGGAAATCGACAATGGATTCCATCTACGATGCTATCAATGCCGTGCCACGGACGGCCCAGCTGGCCCTCGCAGGCCTGGGTGCTCTGTGGGTGGGCTCGAAAGTCCTGAGCTTCCTCCGTCTGGTCTTGGGCATGTTTGTGCTTAGTGGGACAAATGTGAGTACTGTCGCCAGAGGCACGTGGCCCGCACGTCGTCGAAGCCCGCACTGATCATCGTGACTCTATATCTGCAGCTCCGAAAATATGGCGGTAAAGGCACGTGGGCCGTCGTCACCGGCGCCTCTGATGGCCTGGGCAAAGAGTTCGCCGCCCAGCTCGCCGCGAAGGGTTTCAATCTACTCCTCGTATCCCGAACACATTCCAAGCTCGAAACTTTCCAAAACGAGCTCCGAGCCAAATACCCGAGTCTACAAACCGACATCCTCGCCATGGACTTTGCGGCCATCGACAACGACGCCGATTACGCCCGTCTAGCGAAACGTATCGATGGCCTCGACGTCGGCATCCTCATCAACAACGTGGGCCAGAGCCACAGCATCCCCGTCCCCTTCACCCTCACCGCCGAAACCGAGATGGAGAACATCATCAACATCAACTGCCGAGGAACGCTCAAAGTCACGCGAATCGTGGCCCCGGGCATGCAGAGTCGGCGGCGTGGTCTCATCCTCACCATGGGCAGCTTCGGCGGCTGGATGCCGACGCCGCTGCTGGCCACCTACTCGGGCAGCAAGGCGTTCCTCCAATTCTGGTCCACGGCGCTCGCGGCCGAGCTCAAGCCCGACAACGTGGACGTGCAGCTGGTCCTGAGCTACCTCGTGACGACGGCGATGAGCAAGGTGCGCCGCCCCAGCCTGCTCATCCCGAGCCCGAAACCGTTCGTCCGGGCGGCGCTGGGGAAGGTGGGCGTCGGCGGCTGGCACAACACGGCCTACACGTACACGCCGCACTGGAGCCACGCGCTCATGGCGTGGGTCATCGAGAATACAATTGGCATCGGCAGCGCTGTTGGGCTGAAGGTCAACCGATCCATGCACATCGACATCCGCAACCGAGCGCTGAGAAAGGCGGCCCGGGAGGCCAAGAAGAACTGAAGTGGCGGTGCTCGTACCACCAGAAAGAACCTGCTCAACTGGGAAGATGTTATGGTCAAAGAGCTTAATAGGACTACGGAGCAGCGGCTAACCTCGAAGCGATTGCCTTATTCCAATTCAATTGCAGCAAGAAACTTAAGCTGGCTCTCCCAGGATATTATATGAACCATGTTTGCCATCTAATACATAAGTAGGCTTCAGAGTTATAGGACAGTTGGTAGTAATAAAATGGCGAACTTGAGAATCCCATGATATTTGGTACATACATCCCGTGGTTTTATTTAATGTACTTACCTACCTAGGTAAGGTAGGCGAGGTAGGTACAGTCTTGCGTTCATGTATGGTACACCCTACCTACATGTAGGTAATTAGGCTTAGATGTCTATTCAAGTATACCTAAGTACCTAGGTACCAAGCTGATGCTCATCCATGTCTGGGCCATCAACAAGCACGCTACAGTAGTACTACGCTACTGCAGGAGGCTAGATACAGTGCGGGTTATCTAACGTTGTACCAATTGATGTACCTACCTCTTCTTACCTACCCTCCCGTCCTGTAAGGGACAATGAAGGTGCTAAGAAAAAAAAAGTCCAGCCTCCTCCATCCATCATAGGCTGGCTACTTACTTACTTACCTACCACCCAAGCCATTGTGTTGACATACACACACCACTTACACTGACACAGCATAACCACACGACCTCGTACTACTTATTTCAGTACACATCACTCACCACAATACCCGACCGCGCGCATCACTACAAAGCTGCCACCCTCGCAGATTCTTTCCTCAAATCGTCGGGTCTCTTTTTGTCCTCTCTTTCTTGTTTACACTGGCATCCTCTCGCGTCACCAGTACCACGACGACAACGACGGCGACAACGACGCGTCCCCCCGAGCTCACCATCCCCAGTGTCTGTCCGGGCCCGTCTTTGTCTGCTGCTCCGTGTCTGCTTGTCTCACCCTATCCTATTTATCCCTAACTACATTGTCCGACGACCCCCGAGTCCCGCGCCCTCTTCCTTTTCGCCATTGATGATCCGGCGGCATCACGATCCCATCCAGCTGCCGCTGTGGCTTGCTTCTTCCTCAATCGCCGTCCTCGACTCGGCTCGGCTCGGCTCGACTTTCTCCCTCGCTACCCTCCCCGAATACCATTGATGCCGTAGATTCGAGCTGGCTTTTGTTGTCGCCTAGCCAGCCACAGCCCTCGTCAGCGATCCGACCATACGGCGATACAGCCACCGAGCTATCGAGCCGTTCAGCGACTCGCCGATCCGCCCACCTCACACGACATGGCGTTTCAGACACCAGGTCATGCCCTACCGGGCGCCTTCTTGAACACGCCCGCTGTCGCATCCCGCTTCAACAATGCTCAACAGGATCCCGTCCGCCGCCTTCTCTTTCCGCCGTCCTCGACTTCGGCGTCCTCGACCGGTCAGCCCACACGACCCGTCCCTGATGGACTCGCCGCCTCTGGGCCCACCTCCTTTCGCTCTAGTGCTACTGCCTCTCATGCTGCCGGCGGCGAGGCCTCGTTGCGAAGTCTACATACGCCCGCACCCCCCGAACCACCTCTCGCAAGGGCCGCTGCCTTTGTGAACGACGCCCTGATACGGGACGAGAGCTACCCAGAGCTGGATAACTACTGCCGGCGTGAGTTTCTTCCCCAGTACAGTACGGAGAGGTGGATCATGAGCCGCAAATGAAAGAATGAAGACGGCCCTCTTCCTCTCTTCTCCATGCTCGCTACTCGACGTGAACTAACTTGCTAACCTGACTACAGAATTATCCTCCGACTATGATCTCACCGATGGTGATTCCGCATGGGCGCCTTTCCAGCAGACACATCACTTCCAGATCCCCCAGAGCGTATTTGAACAGTATGACCGTGCCGAAGTCGCGACGACAATGGGATTGTTCGCCGAGCTGAACCACGCGTGGGTTGCTATTGACAACTGCCTGTATCTGTGGGATTATACGCACCCCAATCCCGAGCTGATCGGCTACGAGGACGGCCAGCACAGCATCTCGGTTGTAAAGCTTGTCGCGCCCAAGCCCGGAGTATTCAACAGCATCATCAGCCATATTCTCGTCGTTGCTACGTCGCATGAGATCGTCCTGCTCGGCCTCGCTACCCAACAGACCCCTACGGGTTCTAAGAGTATCGAGCTCTATGGGACCAAAATGTCGCTGCCAGTGCGGGGGGACCCAAATATCGTCGTGGGGTCCGCGAGTGGCCGTATTTTCTTTACAAACCGATTGGACAACGACATCTACGAGCTATGTTATCAGCAAGAGGAAAAATGGTTCACTGGTAGGACTGAAAAGAAAAACCGTACAAATTCGGGCTGGGTTGCCATGATGCCCAAACCAGCGCCCTTCTGGAGTGCGGCTACCAGTGAACATATTGTGGACCTCGTCGTAGATGATAGTCGGAATCTGCTGTACTCGCTCTCCAATCAGTCAACTGTTCGGACCTATAATATGGAAGCCTCCGACTCGTTGACCAAGGTCATCGAAAAGACTAAGAACGACTTCTTGCGTGATATTACCCATATGATGAATTCTCAGTCTCCTCTGCTTAGCGGCGAGCGGATGAAGATTGTGTCGATCAGCCCCGTGTCCGCTACTGAGGATAACAAGGTGCATCTCATGGCACTAACGAGCACTGGATGTCGTTTGTTCATGAGTGCCACCAGCGCATCGTCGTACATGCTCAGCGTCCCGGGTCGAGCTCCCCAGAGCATGCAGCTGCAATCCATCAAGTTTCCTCCCGCTGAGGCTGACCAACGACGAGCTCGAGCAGACCCCTTTAACGGTCCAGGCGAGTCTGTGAGTATTCGATCCGAGGTGCTTGTGGAAAGTCGTCGCGGTATTCGTTTTCCGCCGGGTTACTTCTTCGACTTCGTTCAGAAACCGGGCCGACCCGACGTCGATGCCTTGTTCATATCAGCTCCCCATAGTGGTCGCATCAACCTTAGTGGTCGGTCAGCATCCCAGAAGTTCTTTGAGCAAGCCAATTGGCTGGAGATTAACGCAAGAGCCGAAGACATTGGTCTCGTCACGAAACCATTTGCCGCCACAAATCATCCCGTGGGCTTTGGGAACGAGCTGGCCGTTCAGTTCGACAGTCCCAGTGGTAGCGAGTTTGCCATTCTTACCAACACCGGTGTTCATATTATACGGCGCAGGAGGTTGATCGACATCTTTGCGTCGGTGATTAGGAGCACGGCCGGAGAGGAAGGACTGAAGGGTGAAGTTAACACCTTCACGGGTGCCTATGGCCGCGTAGAGACCATCACAGCTGCACTCGCAGTCGCCTGTCGCCAGGGAGATCCTGGTCGATTCAGTGTTGGACACAGTGCTATTGACCAGCCTACCCTAGATCGGGCAAAACAAGTCTTTATCAACTTCGGCGGTAGTCCCGGGCTACCTGAGCAAGATGGGCAGTCTGCAATGATCGAAACGGTTCGACCATCACCACGTCATTCCGCTATTACGCTCTATCTCAGCAGGCTCATTCGCTCCCTGTGGAAGTCGAAAGTTATCTCCATCAGCTCTAATAGTGCTGGCGTGTTTGTCGTCAACAGCACAGTTTCTCCGGCAAAACTAAGAGAGGTACAAGACGGCGTGATCGCATTGAAGAGATTCTTGAATGACAATCGATCATTCATCCAGGGTCTCTCCGGCCCTTCCGACTTGCGGCAAGCGGCCACGAAGCAGGAGGAACTGGCATTACAAGGGGAACACCAAGCTATGCATGCTATGGAAGTTCTTATGACAGACATAGCAGAGGGTATCTCGTTTGTCACAACGTTATTCGAAGAACGAGTCACCGATATCTATACAAGGCTAGACGAGACATCACAGCAAGGTCTTCGAGACTTGACGTATGAGCGCCTGTTCTCACAGGCACCGGGGAAGCAGCTGGCCAAAGTGCTCGTGAAAGCGATTGTGAACCGAAACATCGAAAACGGATCCAATGTCGAGACTGTAGCAGACGCACTACGGCGCAAATGCGGTAGCTTTTGTAGTGCTGATGACGTGGTTATCTTCAAGGCTCAGGAGCAACTGAAAAGGGCGTCGGAACCCTCCTTGAACTCTAACGTTTCGCGAACCCTTCTACATGATAGTCTGAAGCATTTCGAAAAAGTCGCTTCCAGCCTGTCGCAAGCTAATCTGGAATCAGCTATTCAACAATACATTCAACTCAGATACTATGCGGGCGCTATCCAGTTGTGTCTAACGGTTGCCGAGGCTAAGGACCGAGGAAAGTTGGCACTGTACTGGGTCAATGACGGCAAGCCCGCCAGGGATCCCAGGGCCGCAGCATTTGAGCAACGCAAGATCTGTTACGACCTCATCCACCGGGTCCTTCTGGATCTAGATGCTGCGTCTAGTAGGGAACCCGAGATGATTGACAACAAGCCGACGCTCATCGCGACCAAACGTGCTGAGGCTTACGACGTTGTCAGCCATTCGACAGACGAGGTCTTCCACGTCGACCTCTACGATTGGTATATACAACAAGGGTGGACAGAGCGCCTTCTTGGTATTGAATCCCCCTATCTCACCACTTTCCTTCGCCGGCTCGCCTCCCAAGATGTTGCGCACGCCGAACTTCTTTGCCGCTTCTATACGATGCGTAGCAAGTACTTTGAGGCCGCTAAGGTTCAATCTGACCTAGCCCAGTCTGACTTCGCCCTCACCATCAAAGAGCGTCTCAATCTACTGAGCAGGGCGAAGACCAACGCTAGCGTGTTGACCGCCGGTGTCAGCCGCCAGGAGCAGCAGCTCCTCAACCACGATGTTACAGAGCTTCTAGACGTCGCCAACATCCAAGACGACCTATTGGAACGGTTGAAGTCCGACACTAGGATTCCAGCGGAACGACAATCCGAGATTCAGAACGCCTTGGATGGCAAGATCCAACCTCTCTCTGATGTAAGTGGAAGGTCTATTGCGAAGCTCTCCCCGACTATCTAGTTCACCCACTAACCTGTACGCAGCTCTTTAACTCGTACGCCGATCAGGCCGGCTATTATGACTTGTGTCTAATTATTTACCACGTCGCGGACTTCCGAAATCCAACTACGATTGCCCAGACGTGGACCAACCTGATCGAACAGACACATAACGACATACTCGAACGACAGGCAGCATTCGTAGAACGTCAGGCGCAAGGTGCGGCCCCAGGAGACTTCCCGCCGCAACCATACGAGGCTCTAGTGACCCAGATCGAGGGGATATGCCATCGTTCGAGCAAAGATTCCTTCATCTTCCCAGTGCCCTCACTCATGCCAGATCTCTGCCGCTATGCCTTCGAGCAGGGTCAAGACGGCCGGATAGGCGCCGATGTGCACTGGCCCATCAACCTCTTCCTCCACCTCGACGTCAGCCACGACCTCGTGATCCGGGTCCTCGAATCCATGTTCGAGGCGCAAGCCGTGCCCTTCCGCGGCGCCGCGCGGGCTAGATTAGTCGAGTGGATCTGCCACGCCGTCACCCTATGGGTCCGTGACCTCGGTAGGCACGGACGGCCCGAGGCGCGGCTAGAGCCGTGGGTCGGCGAGCTCATGGCCGAATGCGACACATGGGCCTCAGCCAACGTGCGCGGAACGAACGAGGGAGGAACGGATCCTAGGGATCTCGCGAGGGTGGTCAAGGAGGTCAGGCGGTCAGTTGATGGGATGGTGGTCTCGCCGGCGGGTAGTCGGAGTATAGGATTCTATTGATTGGAGAAACGAAAACAAAAGGCTCAAGGAAATGAAATGTAATGTAATCCGGGCGCATCGCGTAAGGTTGCACGTTAAAGATTACCACAACGTTAAGAGGCGCATGTTTTTATTCTCTGTAGGTATAAGCACCCATATTGATCACACATGGCATACGCATACGCATACCCATCCATCTTCGTCAAATGGCAATGAAGTATCCGCCCGACGTACCCTACGTAATGGACCGAAGATAGATAGATGTGTATATCTATCTGTCTTCATCTCGGTAAGGGTCTGAGGACTGAGGGGTTGGTTCGCTGATTGGTTGATTAATTGGTTGATTGATTAAGTAATTAATTAACTTAATGCTTAATCTCAGCTCTGATACATAGTGCGATCTCTGTCCCTCAACCATATCATAAATTTCGCATTGCGATAACTCCCAGGTACCTAACTTATTCCGCCATAGACTTGCGAGCGATAACCATCTCCCTCGAAATTGAATGACACGGGACCATCAATAGGTACTTATTTAAAGAATGGGCTGATTTTTACTTCGTATAGATATAAAACAGTCAGGGAATAGTGAAGATAAGAAATTGGATATTGGAAATTGGTTCCAGTCCCCGCCCCATGCCGTCGGCTCGTCCTCCGTGTGTGCGCGTGTCTGGATGAAACACGCTGCCCTGCCACTCGGGGAGCCTGCGCCAAGTTACGAACGGAGTTGTTTGTAGGCATGTGCAAGAAGAGGCTGAACATGAAAAGAGAAAGGCAACAGGTTGAGACAAAATACATGCATACATACCTTCCGCCGGGAATTACCGACCCGCCAGCTATAACAGGTCGGTCGTCATTGGTTAGTTTGGTAGGTATGTGACCTGTGGCTACGTGTTGCCTCATCGTCACACGACTCTGGCCACCATAGTAGGCGAACAGCGGTTTGGTTTCTGTCTCTGTCTCTTTATTTAGGCAATCCAGGAAGGCTTATCCCTGGTCATCGGTCCGACTGTCTTGTGTTGCATTGTGAAACAAGACATGCGCACACGCTCACTCACCCACACATACACTACACACCACATCGTATCTTTTCTTCGTAAACGTGAAGAGCCCCATCCTCATTTCCTTCTGTGAATCATGTCCAGCACCGGCGTCGTGGTTTTGTTGTTGGCAATTGAGTGAGGAGTCGTGATCACGTGAGCTGGAAACCCCGTTCCACTACGGCCTCAATCTCCTCGATCTACTCAT
This sequence comes from Nemania sp. NC0429, assembly GCA_022578495.1. Lineage (NCBI taxonomy): Eukaryota > Fungi > Ascomycota > Sordariomycetes > Xylariales > Xylariaceae > Nemania > Nemania sp. NC0429. The sequence continues at coordinate 298,468 of MU392187.1, read as the reverse complement.
CTCTCTCTCACCGGACGACAGTTTCATTGGTCAAAAAAGTCCATCTCAAGCCCCGCTGCCGTCCCATGTTGTTTCTAATTCTCGTTCATCTCTGCGGGAATGTTGGGTTGCGGACACAATGCCTGATTGATTGATTGAGAAACACCCGCTGCGGACGGTTCTTGCTAAAGGTGAGCGGCAACTCCGAGTCACGACGCTCGTCTTCCCCCCGTTTGTGTGTCGTTCATCGATCGGATTGTGGTTTCTGGTTGTTGTTTTTTTTGTGTGCGGGAAAATACGACGTTTCGTGGTTGGGATCGAGACATTAAAGGATCTCTGACCTTGTGATCACGAAGACGGACCTAGACATGGATTTGGACTTGGACTTTGGACTTTGGACTTATTGGACTTACTCGGCTCACGTGGATTTCATGCAGCCCCAACACGAAATGCAGGGGCGGGGGCTGGCCTGCAAGTCACTCGGGATCGACACATCAACTCTAATTCCACTCTTGAGGACACTGCGTAAGTAGCGTATTCTGGGGATGGCGGGAGGAGAGAATGGCACGTTACCTTACCTCTTCCATTATTTTACACTTGCCTCCAGGAATTCTCACGGGTAGTGTGCATGAGGCATGTATTTGTGTAGGCACTTACCTACCTACCTTATACGAGTTAAGCTCTCCTCCGGAGCGGCACTTGCTGGCTCTGGCATCCGGGGCTAACCCAGATTCCTTCGTTTCAGAACCCCCCTCCTGCCTAATCTGGTAGTTGCGACAACCCCTAGCTCGGTCCATGCAGACATGTCATTGGCTCCAGCCACAACAGATCGTTAAGTATATAAACCTGAGGGAGAGGCATATGACGGCACGGCACAGGATGATAGGTAGCTGCCAAGTTGACATGATTACCTACCGCAAGTAGTGTAAATAAGAGTGGTATGTAGAGGCAAGTACAGAGGTAAGGTAAGGCTCAAGTGCGCTGTAACCTCGGCCTCTCTCATGGAAGTCAATCATGCACGGTAGACCACGGTCCCCAGCCACTCAGAGGCCGTCGTGGGCTGTCTGGCGTTCCTCGGGACGGGTGGGATCGTGGCCGTTTCTCTGGGGCCACGAGCCTGTCATCACGACTCACTGCCGATCCCCGATATAAGTACCTACCAGACAATGACATTACTGTGTTAGTTGTGTAGTACCTACCACCTACATGTATCTAGATCTACATCATACCACCTATCTACTTGTAGGCAAGTATATCTAGATCCAAAGCATCCCTCCTTCATCTCACCTTCTTTCTCACCTGCTTGCTGGAAAGGTCCTCCCCCCTGTTCGACGGTTACACCATTTGTGCATCTACTGCACCAACAGTCCCGTACCTGCACTCGTTTAAAATAAAACGGAGGACTGGACTGGGGTTAGGTGCACATGCCAACAGTACATTGCATGATCCGATCGATACTACCATTATTTTGACCAACAATTAGACTACGGGGCTCTGGATACTCGAGGTTACCTCACCTACTTAAGTCACTTACACCGGACCAGTTGCCTACTCTCATCAACCCACATATACCGTCCATCTCTCCATAAAGGCTATACGACAGCCAGCTCAGACGACTCTATTGCTTTCTTGTACATCACACGAGTACAGAGTCCTCTCTACCAGAACCAAAGCCCCCGAACGACGAGACATCTGTCTCTCATCACAATGGCGCCCATCCGTGTCCTCGCTCTCCCGGTATTCGCTGCCGTGGCCACCGCCCTGAGCCTCAACGATTTCGTCCCGAGCTGTGCACCCAACTGCCTCGCCGAGTCCATTGCCAAGCATACGACATGCGCCCCTGATGATAACAGCTGCATCTGCGGGCAGATCTACTCGGTCCGTCGAGACGGCGAGGTCTGCCTGCGCGAGGCCTGCAGCGTTGCCGATTACGGTGCGTGAAGATAACTCCTTCTTTCCTTCTTCCCCCTTTCTCACGGCGAAGCGTCCGTACACAAACGCGAGGAGCTGACAAACGAGTAGGCGGTGTTCAGACGGGCATCGACAAATTCTGTGCGGCCGTGGCGGCCGGCGGGGGTAGCTCAACCACCACGAGCACCTCAACCGCTACCACCACCACTACCACGTCCGGCTCCAGTCAGGATACTCCGACCTCTACTCCCACGACGACGACGACGACGACGACGGAGAGCTCATCCGAGACCCCCACTGACTCTCCCACAGACACGCCCACGGGCAGTCCTACTCAGACATCTACTGGCACGTCAGCTGAGACCTCGACCGAAACTCCCACCGGAACCCCTACGGAGACCTCAACAGGGACTACAACATATGCCACTACTGAGACTACCACGCCTACCGGGACTCCCACAGGTGGTCCCTCTTCCAGCTCGTCCAGTTCCACTGCTTCGACATCCGAAGGCGGTGAGCCATCTTCCACGCAACCCCCGAGCAGCAGCTCTGGTTCCAGCAGCGCGCCCGGAAGCACCACGTCGGCCGCGCCAACGAGTGGTGGCTCTCTCAGCTCCGAGGCTGGTGTCGTCGGCATGCTGCTCGCTTGGGCTGTCGCCTACCTGTTGTAGAGAGGCGGTCATCTACGCCGTCTCGTTTTGATAGGGCAGGGATGAGATATGATGGGAGACAGAACCGGAACCTGAAACATCTGCGATGAAAGAGGAATAACTTCGGTATCAAATGAATAGCCAGGCCGGGCGATCATTTGAGTTAGGAACAGAGGGACATGTGCCAAACCTAGGTGTTTTTCCCTCCCCCCTTTCCTTTCCTCTTTCCCTCCCGCCTTTCCCGTGACTTGCATGCCCCTCGTCGTCGACCGACGAGACGCTGGGATGGGACGCTGTAGATGTTTGATGACGCTTGTGCACTGCAGAAACGCGAGTATATACTTGAATAAAAAATCTCTTGGACAGGCCCATGGCGGGCTTTACTTTTCTTGATGAGTTATCACGTATTGTTGGGTGGGATGCCTAGTGAGCTTCTCAATAGACGTGCGAGGGTACGTGCAAGTGTGATGCCAATAACACCAGCTACCTCACTCGCTCACTGCTAATATCATAATATCGTGCTGGTTCTAGTAAATTTGTGACACGGCGTAGCCGAGGCTCTAGGCTCTAGGGATACCTATTCGCCTAACAGCTTCCTAAGAAGGGCAAACCAGAACGAAAGCAAAAAAATAAATAAAAAAATAAAAATAAAGGCGCTTGTTTACCTTAGACAGATAACCTGGGGGGGTAACACGAGGGATCTGGCCTTAATAGGGGTAACGTAACAATGTTTGCGCGGTTCCGTAGCCATGGGAGTTCTTTGACATGACATCTACCTGGGTAAGTAGAATGAGCAGCCGAGTTTACTTGATTTGGTTTGGGCTGGTTATCTCATTGGCGAACCAGATAGAAATCGTTGTGTACGAAGTAGAAGCAGGTCGCTAGGTTTTTGCTTGGCTGCTGATGAGAAATGAGAAATATAAGAAGATACCTTCAAGTTTCATGGGTTAAGTGGAGCCCAATTATTATTTCCTCACTTGGCTCTAGCGTCTACCGTGGGTGGAGTTCTATTAAGTAAGTAGGTACCTAGGGACTTTGTATATGGGGGTCAAGCAGGTTGCTGAACAGGGGACTTTACGGCATTAGTGGCGGCCCATGGCCTGTTGTCCAGATCCCCACCCCAACCTCCACTTGCGGAAGAAGATAAAGCTTCTCGAACTTTCGCCTGTTACAAATGCATGGAGGGCGGTTCATGATGACTACCTGAGCCGGCTACAAGCCACGTACATACCACTGGGAGCTGATAAACTCAAAGAGATTGGCAGTATCCCCTGTTAAGAGCCTAGGTAGGTTTAAGTTGGAGAGGTATGCTACCTGCTACCGCTACCACCTCAGGTACCCATCAGATGATGCCATCTCGGATGCTGAACCTGTCTCGGACTCCATCCATCCATCGAAGCCCTGCACCACTTTGTTCACTATTCACTACAGTCTATTCACTACCTCATAGACTTTACATCACAGACTTGTGCACTATAAATGATTCCTGCGCTATACAGAGCTTCTGCCAACAACAGCTGAACTAACAAGGCTTGATGCAAGAAGATTACATGCCTCTGTAGAGACTTCCCTATCTTCCTGAGCTCTGGGATACAGGGACTGCGTGAACAGGACAAAAGCAAGGCTGGTTGATATAGGGTGCATTGCTGTTCTCCCTTGCAGCAAGTACTATCACAACGGGGCTATCAATCATTACTCTTGCTCCTCCTCTCTTCCATCACTTACTTCACTTTGCCCCTTTGCGGTTTGCACTTCATTTACACTCTGCATTTTACACTCTACACTTTGCACTTTGCGCGTTGCACTGCGTCTCTCCCGCCCATCTCTGTCATGCCGTGCTTATGAAACTGCGACTGTTGAGGGAAAACCTGTTGGATGCATGTTGCATTGTCCGTCAGCCAGAGAACAGCGCCTACCTCTCGCTACTGATTATCGATTCACCTAACCTAAAGTTTGGTTTGTAAATCAGGTCAAGCGAAGCCAATCCGATCCGATTCAATCCAAGACGCACAACACGGCACAACAATATCTGCTGCCCACTTAGACCTGGCTAGGCTATAGATACTGCAAAAGACATCAAGAAGTTGGCAACATCGAACTTGTCATCTTACCTGCCCTGGCCTGCCCTGCCCTGGTCGCCTCTCCTTTGTTCCCTGCCCTTCATACCGGACAGGAAATTGCTGTATCACAGGGGGAGACAGCCATATACACGCCCACCAGACATCGACTTCTGCGCATACCACCAATCCACGGCCATCTCCTGTTATCGCACCTGCCTATCGTCACCAAACGAGGTTGTGGCCAGACCACATCCTGCAGCTCCGAGACCACCATCTGCCTCCCCCCCCTCTCATACTCTTTTATAATCCTGCCAACCTCCACGCCACTAGTAGCACCGCCACCACTACCGTTGCCATGGCTGGGGATGCTGCAAAAGCTGCCAGTCTCAAAGACCAGGGGAACATGTTCTTCACATCTGGCAATTTTCTGGCTGCCGAAAGTCTGTATTCTAAAGCGTCAGTGTGTCTCTTGTGGCTCTGCTGCAGCAAATGTTCATCCCCCTGTCATTTTCGCTGTTGCCTGTCTTTGGCCGGCTCCCCCCCCTCCCCCTCCTTTATTTTTATCGAGCCCGGGATCGCTAACCCTGCTCCTTTCTCTTTGGTAGTATAATTGCGGATGACACGAACCCCTCCCTCTACACAAACCGCGCCATGTCGAGAATAAAGCTTGCCCTGTACGAATCGGCCAGCAGCGACTGCTACACCTGCCTCAAGCTCAGCGGCCCCAACATGAAGGCCCACTTCATCCTCTCCCAATGCCTGCTGTCCCTACAGGACGTAGACGGCGCCCTCGAAAACGCCTTGCTGGCCTACCGTCTAGGGAGCGAGACGGCCGACAAGTCGTTGGCTCACCTTACCAGCCAGGTGCTGCGATGCAAGAAAGAACGCTGGGACAAGAGAGAGAAGCAGCGCTTGCGTGAGGGTCAGGAGCTCGAGGAGCAGCTCGTCTCGCTCATAAAACGCGAAGAGTGGGATTTGTTAACCATAGCCAACACGGAGTTGGAGCGGGCCGTGGTTCAGGAGGAGAGCGAGAAGAGGATCGGCATTCTGCGAGCCACCTTCGAGGCCGCCCGTTCGGCCTCGGAGAAGAAGCGAGAAGTGCCCGACTGGGTGATTGACGATATCAGCTTCGGCATCATGATTGATCCTGTCATGGTAAGGCGACACTGGCCCTTTCCCTTTTTTTTTGTTCTCTCTTTTTTTAACTCGTGTCAATGTTATATCAAAATTGCTTCGTCCGCTACGGGTAAACTGACTGAGTATGAATACGTGAAATAGACAAAGACGGGCAAGTCGTATGAGAGAGCATCCATCATGGAGGCACTACGACGACATCCGGTCGACCCTCTTACCAGAGAGCCTCTGTATCCGAGTGAACTACGCCCAAATCTAGGGCTAAAGCAAGCCTGCGAAGAATTCCTGGAGCAGAACGGATGGGCCGTCGACTGGTGATGACAAGCAATGACAAAGTCGGTCACGTCGAATCCACATTCGACGGTGCTACCCTATCTAGGTAACGAGGAAACTATAGCTGTATGCACCCAGCCGCATCGCACAAACGTCACACGAAACAAACAATGTTGTAGAAAGCGACATGAAACACTATTCTCAAGGGGAACGAGCGGTATTCTGAAGTACTCATCTGCATTTCAAAGGCGTTTCTAAGCTTGAGTTTGGGAGCGAATAGGATACCTCTTCTTCTTCCTTTTCTTCTCCTTGGTTTTCTTAGCTACATTCACCTCCTTATAGCAGCTACGAACGAGCTGGACTTGGAACACAACGACACGAGAGAGTCATGGTGAGTGTTCGTCTTGAGCATACACTTATTTTTGCTCTCGTTTAGACGATATTACCTAACAATACATTCGACGTATTTACATTGCCACCTTCGCTTTCGCTATGATTGATGAAATGACTGGAGTCTCGTCTGTTATGTGCCTAGGGGCGATCGTCAACGAGAAGCACGTAGACGGGCATGGCTGGCTCGGCTTCGGCTTCGGAGCCATGCAGTAGAGTGGAGAGAGGGAGAGACGGGGACGTGTCGAGATATACAGACCACGCGCGCTAGTCGAGGTGCTATCTCGGCTGTAAAGTGAGCGAGCGTATGGAAACTTTAGTTGGAAGAAAGTAAGATAAAAAGCCGACAAAAGCCGATCAATGAAAGCCCCCGACGACCGGACCCAGGGACAAGGAACTGTGCCTCTAACAACTCATTCGTCGTCGCTCGGCCTGCCGCATATATATATATATATATATATATACGTCCTCCCTTGCCCGGAAACAAAACACTCCCGTGGGTTTTATCCGCCTACCACCTTACGTTTAAATTTTGGTCACTGTTTCTCATCTGCTTTATAATAAGTAACCTATATATTTGGAGAGAGACGGTCCAATCAGCATTCTACCATCTTTGTTCTCCGCGTCCAAGAGACGGACGGATTACAGCATACCAGACACCATGACCACATCACCCGCCTCCGCCTCCCCGACGGGCCCCATCGTCCCATTTGGCCAGCCCATGCGGCAAGCACACTTCCGCTTCTCGCCGACGTACACGCCGATCAACCACGGGTCCTACGGGACGCACCCGGCATCGGTAAGCGCGGCGCACGCGGCGCTGCAGGCCGAGGCCGAGGCAGCGCCGGACAAATTCATCGTGCTGGACTGGGCACCTCGGCTGCGGGAGTCGCGCGCCGCCACGGCGGGCCTGCTGAACTGTGAAACGGACGACGTCGTGTTCGTGCCCAACGCCACGACGGGCATCGACACGGTGCTCAAGAACCTGCGCTGGGCGCCCGGCGACGTCGTCCTCGCCTACGAGGTCGTCTACGACTCGGTGCGCGCCGGGCTGGCCTGGCTCGAGGAGACGTCCCCGGGGCGCGTCCGCGTCGAGGTCGTCCCGCTGCGCTTCCCCGTCTCCGACGCCAACCTCGTGGACGCCATGGTTGCGGCCGCGAGGCGTGTCAACGCCTCGGGCACGGGGGAGCGCGTGAGGCTCGCGATCGTGGACACGGTCGTCAGCATGCCGGGCCTGCGCATCCCGTTCGAGGCGCTGGTGCCTGCGCTCCGCGCCGAGGGCGCCCTCGTGCTCGTCGACGCCGCCCACGGCATCGGGCACGTCGAGCTCGACCTCGCGGCCCTCGACCCCGACTTCCTCGTCACCAACCTGCACAAGTGGCTCTTCGTCCCGCGCGGCGCCGCCGCGCTGTACGTGCCTCGGCGCAACCAGGGGCTCGTCCGGACGAGTCTGCCGACGAGTTTTCGGTTTCGGAAACGCGGGGGCGACGAGGCGACGGTGACGACCACGAACGGAGGAAATGCGTTTGTCGAGTTGTTTGATTTCACGGGTGAGTTGAGCTGAGTTGAGTTGAGCGTTGTTACTGGGACTATCGCCTGAAGACGGACGGGTCGAAAAAAATTCATACCCGCGTGATAATTAGCTAGCTGGTGTGTCGGCCGGTCCCTTCTCCATATTGTACTGATTTGTCTTTGCATATATAGCTACGCTCGACATGACGAACTTCCTGACGGTCAAAGGTACGAAATATTCTTCTTAATTTTTTCTTTTGTGCTACAATACGAATCGGGCTGCGGTGAACACACACACACACACAGGCACTCGTTCTTCTATCCCTTTCTCTCCGCCAATTTATTCATTTTCTTTTCCGACTCACCACTACTCAACCTTACCCAAGCACTTTTACTTTTCAACCAAGTACCTCACTGCTAATCATTCGTTGCCATCTTGCACATTCTTCAGACGCTCTGGCCTTCCGCACCCAAGTCTGCGGCGGCGAGGCCGCGATCCAGAAGTACTGCCGCACCGTAGCGCGCGAAGGCGGCGAGGCGGCAGCCGCGGTCCTCGGGACCGAGGTCCTGGGCGCGGCGACAGCGGGCTCCTGCATGCTGGAATGCAGTTTTGCCAACGTGCGGCTACCCCTCGAGATCAGTTCCGGCTCCGTTTCTAGCTCGGGCGAACTTGCGGGTGGGAAGGAGGGCAAGATCGACCCCGCCACGACGCCGAAGCTCGCCGCCTGGTTCAAGGAGACCGGCGTCGCGGAGGCCGGGTACTACTTCCAGACGTGCCTGCACGCCGGCGCGTTGTGGTGGCGTCTCAGCGGAATGGTGTACCTCGACGTCGAGGACTTCCGGCGGGGCGCGGTCGTGCTGTTGGGGCTTTGCGAGCGGGCCCGGAAGGGGGAGTATCTTTTGTAGATTTGGTCATATTCGACTTTGACTTGGGTACTTAGATTTTCGACCGTTCGTGGAGGGGGCTGGGGATAGGGGGGAAAGGGGTAGGTGGGGGCTTCAGTTATGGTTATTGTTTATGTAGTACTTTAGATGGTCTTGCTTTCACTGTGGATTAGAGGCGTCTTTCGCGAGAGAGGGATAGAGATCTGATATCATACACGCCGCCTAGGCCCAGTTGCGATGAATTCAACTGTCACTGGTATATAACGCGAGTGCTCTAGCAGTCGGTGCTTGAGCTATTGTTAGACTGGTCGGGAACCAATGCGTAGATCATGTAACATCGGCAAGTAAGTAGATAATATCTGCCTATACTTCGCAGGCATATCTTTACGCCAGGCGGCCGCTGTCAAAGTTTGTTCATAATTATGTAGAGGCCGCTGCTGGCCTATGGTTTCGAGGAGCGGGAAACTAGCTTAGCAAGACAATGATACATATCCGGCGAGCTTTTCGGAAAATATATCGGATACTAATTACCCTCACAATGAAAAAAGACAGATACGTTATGACCGTACGACTTATAAAGACAGCTCTAGAAGGACAAGCGTGGATGAAAATAAAGGATGGGAGTATTATTAATGCAGGGTTTTTTTTTTTTTTTTTTTTTTTTGGTTTTCTTTTGAAAGTTCCTATTGAAGACCTCTACCTTTTACGTCCGTCAATGGGTTACAGGAAGCAGCGGGCTTGTCTGAATGTGCCATTTATAACCCCGTATTATCCAAGGTGCCTATCCTCACCAGAGGTAGCTACGCCTGCGTAAGACGAAACTAGTTGAGGTTTAACTACCAGGCAGCCTAACTTGTTTTCCTCGAGGTAACGGTAATACTCGTCCTTGGGAATATTGTCGTCCAAATCGTAATGCCAGGCAAGACTTGTAAAGTTTAGTAGATGTATGACTTTGTCAGGTAATACCAGAAATGAGCTTATACTTACCCGTATGTAATTTTTTTTTCATCCTTCCTTCTATTTTAACCGTTAGCACGTGAGGAACGTATAGTTCAAGCTTTAAAACCTTACATAACAGCAAGTCGGCGACCTTTCGGCCTTTGAACCGCATATTCTGCTTCCTCTAAAGTAAGGAATCGCTCAGCCTGAACAGCGATTGTCCAGCTTATCTAAATCTGGTTAGCCTGCTCCCTGTCCTCAAATCATCGCTATGACTTACTTCACCTTGGAAGTTGTCCCCGAACTTTTCCCTTAGCATCGTATCTATCTTTTGGACATTTATCAAAATATACTCTTCCCATGTAGTAGTCAGCCATTCTTTGCCGATGCTCCTATCATTCCAGCCCTCCGAATCGATCGGCTTCTGGGGTTCACTGATCGACATCGTTAAGAAGCGATTTGTTTTCAATGTCTCCAATGCTTTAATGGTGCATACAGACCAAGGCTAGAGATCGGGTGGGGTGGGTAGACAGTGGTATTAGATGTGTGCAGTTGGTGAGGACATTGTGGTGTGAAGAAGCGGGCTTTGCTTTCTTTTAAAGTGTTGGGATAATTCCTCACTTGGCAAATGAGGTCGCAGGGCTTTGTTTTTGTTTTTATCAACTACACAGCCCCAAGTCTCCCTTGAATCACATGTTATGTATTTCTGTGAGACCTCGCGCAGGACAATTAGGTGCGTGTGACTGATATGCAGCTAGCAGCTGCCTACTATCCCTTCACTTCCCTTGCATGATTTTCGACATTCTGGGCGCTCCATAGATACGTATGTAGGCAGGTAATGTTACGGGGGTACCGTGCGGTCGTTAGCCAAGATTTGACGAGAAGACTGCAGCTCTAGACTTAGACTTCAGCTGTGGCTCTGGTCCACAACGCACCTGGCAAGTGCGGTGACCTTCTTTCAAGGGACTTGTTTGAGGTGTACTTGCCACGGGGAGCACTGCCCTCTTGTTTGATATCTTGCGAGACCATTGAGCCCGTCCAGTTTAAACTGTGCCACATCTAAGTCCGGCGAGGTCAAAGCATTACAACAATGTCCCTGGCTGGACTGTTCCATGCAGATGCAAAGAGGATAGAGGTGAAACGGGGCCTGACGACTTAGAAGTAGCCACCTTGTCACGGAGGATATATACCGTTAGTCCAGACTTTGGATTAACGGCGTCGTTTTTCCGCAACATTGGGCCACGCTGAAAGCACGTTGTATATATGTCCATGCCAGAAAGTGTGAAACCCCCCCCCCGCTTGATTAGATGTGTTTTTGCTTCTGTACCATTATTCTTGACCAGAGGACAACAAGGGTGAATTATAAATAGCTCTATGATTTATAACCAAATGAGGCTAGCCGCACTTCTTACATCGCCAGTGGCTGATGGTAAGGGGATGATAGATGCACCTGATCCGGATCCAGATCATATGTCCTTGACTCCTTGCATCCACTGGCTAAGAAATGATATATCAACAGAAAATATAACGTCACGTTACACCATTAACAGCCTCAAATATATGAGCGTGCATGATCGGCAAGATTATTTGAAGACCCAGGATTGCTACGCGTCCAATTTGGTTTTGCTGCAGTGGACCGCCATCGTGCTGTCCATCTGTTTGCTGCACAATCGTCCTCAATAAGAGGCACTGCCACCCCCTAGGTTATTTATGATTAGGTGGTTACGACTAGTCACATGAGTAGGGCTTCAAATGGAATTTCATTTACCTCTTTTCCGCCAGCGGGCCCGGAAGAAGCTCTAAAACGGGCCGCGCGACTCACGTAAAAGGAGCAGACGGGCTTTGATGACACTAGGCATAGAGGGCTCAACCCAAATGCTAAGAACTCTCGGATCAAGAACACAAGCCACCCTGATACCTAGGCTATAACTCTGCACGCTGTGAGTCTCGCCCTATACTGTAGCTTCCACTAGGATTCTCGCCGCATGTAAGAAGTCGGCTGGATCTCGTGGGCTCACTCGTTGATCTGGTCGTCCTGACAGGCAGACCGGTTGCTTATGAGTTGGCTCTTCGTCGCTTAGGCGCTGGGATCAGGTACTCTTCTTCTAGATCATCGTTCTCGTTTAAGAAACGAAGTACTCTAACAGCTGCCACTGTATCTGATTCATCGGCATCGTCGAGGCGTTGGCATTCCTCAGCGTCACCAACGATCTTCGAGAGGATTTCAAAACCGAGCCGTATATTCGGGGTAGGCGGACGGCAGTGCGGGCCGAATCTCAATAGGGAGAAGGCTCTCAAACGGCAAGAGGATCTCCCCGGGGATGGGTTGCCCGGTCTTGTCCCTGAAGGCCTTTGCTTTTACACGTTTGATATCAAGGGACCCGGTCCCCTCAGCTATCGATGTCCATGTAGAAATGGACGCTTGAAGCGAATTGGTTCCCGGCTTTCCTCTTTCAGGGTCGGCATATGGCTGGCTCAGGTTATGAAAGCCACATGCCCTGATCGGGAAAGCCATATATGAAGCCGTGAATATCTTGTAGTTGAACATGAAAGCTGGAAGGTTTGTACAGCGATTGGAGGACACTTGGAGTGGTGCATGAAAAATCCCACTGAGCTCCCATCATAGACCAACCCTCCCTTTGAACGCCGGGAATCGTGATAGGCGGTTCTATTCCTAACTAGGCTAGCACGCCCCCCTGGAAAACGGCTGGCCCCTTCGACCGAGACGCGACGCAAGGGATTTTCCCTCGTGGCTTTTGGTCGGAGGTTACTTATCCAGCCCACCGTCTCTTAGGCTCAGTATAGTGGCTGGCTACGACTGCGTACGACACTCATAGAAGCACACTGCATTAGGTCTATAAGACAGTGAGGCCTATAGGGCGGACAGGTTGGAGGGGAGGAATGCAAGGTAGTGCTGTTCATTTTCTCCCCTAGTAGTCATCTCTCGACATGGGGAATTCTCTCTGCCTAGGTCTAGGCAACACGACCCTTCTTCTGCAATGGGCTTTGGGCCGCTTCGGAGACGGAGCCGACAATAGCAACGGAGTCCGGGTTCCGATGGCCAGCGACGAATGTCGTATCGTGACTAGGAGTTTTAACGAGGATGTCGGCAACGGTAGCGAAACGAACAGCTTGGACACCACTATAATCGCCCGTTGATAATCCCTTCGTGCCTGTTAAGCCACACGGCCGCTCGCTGTGAGGAGATCCCGGCGGTCTGTTCCGCAATAAAATCGTCTTGATTGGTGGTGTCTGTAATCCTGTCTAGGTCCAATGCCTGAAAGAAGTGCTGGATCTCGTCGTTGCGTCTACAAGGTGACCAATGGGAGCTCGATCATGTAGGGCTCCCTTTTGTAACACTCTCGGATCATGAGGCTGGGATGGCGGGCGTAGTGTGGAATGCCCAAGTCCAATGAGCAGGTTACTGACGAGGTGACGAAGCCCCTAATAGCCGAAAAGAACCAAGCCAAGTTGGTAGAGCCAACAGCCAGTTTTCACACGCTCGCACATGGCCTAAGCAGAGTCACGGTTGTCTTGGGTTGAACGGCCTTTAAAGCTTGGCCGCGGGTATGGTTATCAGGCGAACCATGAAGTTGTTGGCCGGTCACGCAAACAGCTCAACCAAAAACCACCTTACTGGTTGTGGGGTGTATAGCCCAGGTTTTAGGCAGCAGGTAGATGGATGCCTTCTTTCGACTCCTAACAATACCACAATTGGTGTGGGGCTGAATGCGAATTGTCTCAAGTGCACTCAGGCTTGCTCGTCCCGCATACATCATCCCTATTTCTCTTCTTTATTTTCTCTTTTGCCTTGGGTCGCATCTTTCCACGAGAGCAGACACTTACATCCTCTTGTCGCAAATAGCCAATCCATTCTCAAACACGATGGACAACGAGATACCAAATGCGAAGGTCATCGGAACCAGACAGCCCGATGTGTCGTACACCGACCGCTACGCCGTCCGCGTCGTCGCCGTGAATACGACGGGGCACATCGCCCTGATCTACGCAGAGAAGGGGAATTACTTCAAGCTCCCCGGCGGAGGCGTCGAAGCGGACGAGGACCACGGCCGGGCGGCGGCACGCGAAGTGCGCGAGGAGACGGGGGCGGTGGTCTCGATCCGCAGACGTGACGGGTGCGTGGCCCGCACCGAGGAGTTCCGCAACGCCCTGCATCAGATCTCGTACGTCTACATCGCCGACGTGGTCGACGCCTCGGGCCAGCCCGAGCTTACGGAGGAGGAACTGGTGGACGGGCTCACGCACGAATGGACACCGGCGCGTCAGGCGCTTGACAGGATGAGCAGCGTGGAGCCGACATCGGATCTGGGCCGGTTCATCAAAGAGCGAGACATCTACTTGCTTGGCGAAGCTATCAAGAAGTTATAGATCTGAGGGCTATCAAGAAGTTATAGATCTGAGGGGAGAGTAAATGGATAAATAACTTCCGCATGCTGTCTCCTAGTCTCTCTCTTTGCGCAGACGAAGAAAACCAGGGGAATTGAGTAGACTCATCTACTTTATCTTCCATACCTATTGTTTTGTCCTCGATCAATCAACCTCCGGGCACAATATTGCTTCTGACTGCGCATGGACGAAGCGACTGGTCTAGAGAATATCTGACGTGTTGTGATTTGTTGGCTCGTCTTCTTATGATCTGTGATGATTCTTGGGAAGAACGTCTCCGGCTTCCATAATACCATCTCATCTCGTAGGTACCTTTAAGCCAGTGAGTGCCGTTGCAAGGTAAAGTAAGGTAGGTAGCTACAGGGGTACAATTATGAGCTAGTCCTGTGCCCCACTCACAATTCCACCTAGCCTATTTTGTTAGTAGTGCTCGGTACTAGTGTGGCACTAGCTCATACTAGTGCATGAGCCAATCCTTACATCGTACAAGTGTTGATAACGAAATTCGTATCGCATCGCAACTGAAGCCACAGCATTACGCACCCCATCTTCTTTTCAACAACAACAATCACAGTACTCTTAACCCCGAAGACGACCAAGAGGCTCGAACGGATTCCCGAATACATCGCCGTGTCTGAGCCGCAACATAGCTACAGCCAATCAGTAACAGTGCCTACCTCCTCTCGTACCCATCTCCCCCCAGGGGACCTTGGTCATCGATTTCGATAACACAATAACCCACGGCGCATCCTCCTCCTTGTTCGACCGGATCTACTTCCTTATATGTATCCTTAAAGGGCTCTGTGTCAGGGGTAGAGACGGACAGATACAGTACAGACCACATGTCACCATCTCATGACCTACTCGAGCCGTATCCTGTTCTTTCGCCATCTGAATCCGCCCAGCTTCCGAACGTATAGCTCCGAACTCCAAATCATGCCGCCCTCGATGGCACGCCGAGCCCTCCCATGCAGCAGGGCTCTGAGCGTGGCCGCGTTTCTTTGTCTCTCCCGGCTCGCCCTCGCCACGTCGAGCCTGGAAGAGGGCATTCTCCCGTCCTATCACTATGGCGCCCCCATCGCCGTCGAGTGCATGAACCGTAGCATGTGAGATGGATCACCCCGTCCTAGCCCCTCCTTCATGTTCACGTCCACGTACAAACATGTATGACATGTATCACTCCATGGACATCTTGGCTGATGACGACGACGGTGCCGACAACGTCAGTGAGACGGGCGAGCACATACAGAACGCCCGCGACGAGATCCAATAGATCCCCTTCCCCGTCTGCAACGAGACCAGCAGGCCGCTCGAGTTTCACTACGGCATCGAGACCGAGCTCAACTGTACCATCCCCGTCATCGACGACCCCTTCTTCCACCTACTCGAGTTCTACATTCACAGCGACGCGCCCCTCGCCTGCCGCCTGCCTGCCCGACCCCCGCCCCACGTCGAGCTCGTCGGCGAGAAGCCCCTCGACCCCGAGTACATCCCCCTCGTCTTCGCCCTCGCCGGCACCCTGCAGCTGAGCCACATGCACATCAGCACCCACCTCAACGTCCTGCTGCACAGCACCCCGAAGCAGCACATCCACCCCCACGATAGCGGCGTGCTCGACAGCGGCGCCGCCTACAGCACGAGCCCGCTGAGCCACATGGATGGCAGCCACACGCGCCGTCTCGTCATCGGCGACCCCTTGCCCCTGAGCTTCAGCGTCCGCTGGTTCCCGACCCCGGCGCTGCCCAAGACTGAGGGTAGAGTTGAGTGGCAGGGCATGGGTGGTCACATCTACGCGAGCACCGTCTTTTACGCCATCGTGTCCTTCATTGCTGGCGTCCTCGCGTCTGGCGCCTACTTCTTCGGGGCCGTCCTGCCTAAGAGGCTGCGTGGGAGAGGACTGGGGGCTGCGACGCCCCTCGGGTACGGGCTGAACGGCAAAGGCGTCGGGAATGGATGGGGATACTCAAAACGAATCGACTAGGCAGGCCTGTTGCGTGTATCTCCCGCTTATCTGGCCAGATAGGCATCGCGGAGAAAGTGGAAGGGAGAGAAGAAGCCTCGTTCTTGTACATACTTCATAGATGACGAGGGACCGTGTCCACTGCATGAGGAGGGGGGCGGATCGTTCTGGTTGTTTCATCGGCTGTAGTAATAGGAGTTCACGGCACTCGGGCGCTCAAATTCAAAATACCTGCGGGATTGATTGGCTCTGTTCAAAAAATTAGACTTTCCACTCGACCGGCACGCGATCTATTATCTACACTGTGGTACCAGTCCCATGTCCATGCTATCTTATATACTGTACCTACACCAGACATTCATTCCATTAACTTCTCTTCCCCGCACGGCGCGGCGTCATATCCAACTCATCCCTGGAACAGCAGCGCACACCATCTATCCAAGCTATCACTGCGTCTTCTTCACCTCGTCGACCCCGACGCGCTTCAGTAGCCGTGCGTACATGTCAATCGTCATGAGGACGGCTGCGGCCGAACATTAGCGACGGCGTCTCTCATCTCATCATGGCAGAGCAGCGCTAGAGAGCTCCAAACTAAAACGAGGAAAGAAAACGGGGGAGATTTAAAAGAATGAGACATAATAGTAATACAATAAAAGGAAGGAGAAAGAAAAAATGAGGAAAGAAGGAAAAGAAAAGAAAAGTACTCACCAAGCGCGAAGTACCCGCCGTAGAGCCCTCCGACCAAGACCGTCTTCTGCTCGAAGCTCACGACGGCCGGGTCCCAGAGCGCGGCGTCGTACATGCAGGTGAAGGTAGTAAGGGCGGTCTCGAGGCCATAGACGAGGAGGAGAAGCTCGGCGGCGCCGGAGAGCGGGCCACTACCACGATTACGGTTACCGCCGCCGCCCCAGAGAGCGCCGACGGCCCACAGGGACACGGGCAGGTGGAAGACGAGCTCGAGGAAGGCGAAGAGCGGGAAGAAGGACGGGATCTCGGCCGCCGGCCGCGCGAAGAACTGGTCGTTGTACGCCTCGATGTAGTAGGACCGCAGCCGCGAGAGGGCGTGCAGCGGGCTGTCGGGGGGCACCCAGAGGGAGGCCGGGTAGAGGGGGACGAGGTCCACGCCTGGGATCGGTCAGTTATTTTTGTTTGGTTTTTATGAGCGGTGACGGTTGCGGGGTGGAGGGGGTATGTGGATTATGAGGGGGATCTGATGAGGGCTTGTTGATGAGCCGACATGAATGAAATAGATGAAATGAATGAGTTGATCGATGATATGGGTGCTCGTGTCTCTCGTTTGGCTCTCTCATCTCATCTCAGCTCATTTCATCGCGACTACGCTTTCATATCACCATTATGCGCTGAGTACCCAACGTAGTTAAGGGCTCCGCTGCGGGACTGGGGGGAAAGCTGGGCAACGAGTGATCTACTCTCTCTCGGAATCGGAATTGTGTAAGAGAGAGAGGTTCAACATGAGAAGAAACCAATGGCGAGAGGCGGGGATGCTTACAGAACAGAACCGGGATGTGGATGAGGAAATAGACGAGGTAGACCCGGTCCAGGATTGCCCGTGCTGTGGATGCCATTTTCTTCTCGTGCAGTGCTGGTCTAACTAAGTATATGAATAACCTGATGTTCGGATATGTCAAGGAGACTATTTATTGTAGCGCTGTGAGGAAACGAATGATGATGTTGTGAGTAGTATGAGAGAGGCACTTCGTCGGATGGTTGTCGATGTGAATAAATAAGATTACCATGTGTGGATTCCTTCAATACTGTATCTAGCACTGTACTTTGGTGTTTACTCTCATGGTTGCTTTCAGGGGTAGAAATGAGGCTTGCCGCTTTATTTTCGTCCTCTTCTTTGAGATGTCGAAAATCCTTCTCGCCAATTCTGTCAACTTCCCGCAGTCGACATAGAAATAGCTACGAGGCAGAAGTAAACAAGTATTATTGCTGGCTTTAACGGAACTTATGGAAAGAAAGCGATCACAGGGCTCCTTGCGACCATCCCTAAGAAGGACCTAGTCATGATTTACGAACATGAATTATCTGTGACTTTCCACCGCAAATAACAGTACAGGTGAAACCGCGTCAACTCTCAGCTTATCTTGCAAGAGACTCGAGAGCCCTCTCTATCTAATTTGGCGCCAGCTCTTTCTCTGCCTGGCCAGCCTTCGCCACGATCGTATCTCGCTCCTTAGAACTGTACACCCCGGAAGCGACGAACTGGCCCGCAATAGACGTCACGGTCTTAACGAAAGCGTCGTGCGTGGCGAAGGGTGCCTGATCCCAGACCAGGTCGAGGAACGTCGGCCCGTCGGTGCCCGGCGAGCTAATGCCCAAGACCGGCACGTCGTACCTAGGCAGGCCGTCGTTGCGCTTGCGATTCGGCACGCCCGCGTTAATGGTGCCGAACACGACGTTCGGCTCGACGCGGCGGAAGTACGACGAGACGAGCTGCGCGTCGCCGATGTAATACGGCCGCGCGACCAGGCTGCCGCTCGCCGTCTTGAAAGTCGGGTCGCCGGCCGCCGAGGTGCCCGTGCGCGCGATGGCGGTCTTGGCGTAGTCCCCGTCCCGCTTGAGATACTGGTAGAGGGACAGCCCGTGGTAGCCGCCGTTGGCGCTCGCGCTGCTCGGCTTGCCGACGAGCTGCAGCACCACCGGCCCCCACATGATGGCCTGCGTGTCGGGGCGGTCGCGCGCGCGCTCGATCCGGATGCTGAACGGCATGGAGACGTCGATCACGTCGCCCGTCTTCCAGGTCCGGCTTAGGGTTAGATAGCTCCCCGGCTGCGCCGCCTTGCTCGTCTGGGCCTGTCCGTTGATGCTAACGTTGAACCCTTTGCGGACCCAGGCGGGAACGCGCAGGTTGATGTCCAGGGCACCACTTCCCGTAATAGTGAATCTGGCCGTGTCGCCGCGCGGGAAGGTCGTTTCCTGCTTCACCACGAGGCCTCTATCGGCCCATGTGAGCGTGGAGAGGATGTACAGGTTGACCCACAGCGTGGAGGCGTCCGCCGAGCGCAGGTAGATAGTCTCCTGGTATTTCGTGTGGCTCTCCATGCCGGTGCCGCCGCAGCAAGTGCCGGTATTTCCAAAGTCGCGGCTGGTCCCCGGCGTGAGCTGCTGGAAGTACGTGAGCTAAGGGTCCCTAGTGCTGTCCGTGTCGGCGCGCGATCCCGAGATCTGGTTGAACAGCCCGCGCTCGTAGTTGTCCATATACGTTGCGTTGTGCTCGTAAAAGAACAGGTTCCGC
Organism: Nemania sp. NC0429; assembly: GCA_022578495.1. Taxonomy (NCBI): domain Eukaryota; kingdom Fungi; phylum Ascomycota; class Sordariomycetes; order Xylariales; family Xylariaceae; genus Nemania; species Nemania sp. NC0429. The sequence continues at coordinate 279,106 of MU392187.1, read as the reverse complement.
GCCAGCTTGAGCACGTTGTACGCCGTGCACGTCTCCGCGCCGGTCCCGGCCATGGCGTTGGCAATGTTATCCCGGTTCTAGAACAGCTCGCCGTTGGTGTCCGTGCCGGGATAGCTGCCGCCGACGCCCCCGGTGGCGAACTGTCGGTGTGGTGCCACCCAGTCGTAGAACTTCTTGGCTGCCGTAAAATATTCTTAAGCCCCGCCTTGCTCGAAGACCCTCAGGTAGCCTATGAACTAAGGTACGTGCTAGTTGGCGTGTAGTCGTGCAGGCCGACGTCGACCGGGTATCTTGTCGGATATTACAACCAAAATATCATGATCGTTGACGGCCGCGCCAAACAGTGACTCCCGGTTATCGAATGCCTTGGCAGTTTGCAGGTGCTTTGCGTCGCCGGTGATCTGATAGATCTCCGGGTAGACCTCGTTGGCGCCTCCATACTCTCCGCCGATATACAGATCCCACATGTAGTTGAGGTCGTCCCGGGTGAGGTTCCCCTTATATTTCGGGTTGTTCTTATCTCCGATGGTGAGCGCCAGATAAGCCCAGTCGGCCATCTTAGTCGCCACGTTGAGAGCCTTTGAACTGTTCGTGTTATAATACGCGTCCAAAAACCCTCGTACAATCTTGTGTTGTGTATACCAAAGGGCCCATATATTCGTACTAAGGTTGCCGCCATACACTGCCCAACGGGGCGGGCCGAGCCGCAGGACAGTATCTTCCGGAAGGGCACCAAGGTAGCCAGGGTGTGTCGGTACCCAGCCGGCATCACCCGTGCCTGCTTTCCCGCCCAGTCGGGCTGTAATGGCATCCTGGCAGGCTGCCAGTTCACCGACCATCCAGTCGAGCTTTGTCTTAAAGACCTGCTCACCCTGGTCGGCGTAGGCTTAAGAAAGGGCTGTCATAAAGTGGCCTGTCCAGTGTCCACTCAGCAGTCCGCCATCCTCCCAGCCGCCGGGCGGAGTGACGCCCGTTAGGTTAGGCCGCCCGGCCTGGTTGTTGAAAAAAACGAGAAATTTCCTCCCGTCATATGACTTAAAAAAGGACTTGATTCGGTCACGCTTCTCTTATAACAACCCATTTCCCAGGCATACCTGATCAAGCCGGAACGGACGCACAGGCGCAGTAGCCCCTGGACCGAGGTCCAGAGCCATGGTATCCATCTCTATGGCGCCGCTGCCGACAAGTGCGACGACTCCAATCGCGAGGGCCCGGAGGACCCGGCATGGGCCGAATGAGAGCGCGTGCAGCCAGGCCATGGCAGGACTTAAATTACGGTGATGATGGCAGTGATTACCTTATGACTAGCAGGCGGCGGTAAACATGCCTTTTATCTAGAGTCGATACTCTGGAAGTCCCCTCCCTTCTTGGGCGACTTGTTAATAGTGTCGCCACGACTGTCATACACCGGGAGCTTCCATATCGTTTCGCGCCCTCGTCAAGATATTCATAGCCCATATCACGGGCGTGAGGGGTTCGGCCGATCATTAACCAAATACATTCTGCTAGCCGACTGGTGCGGCTAATGAGGTGGTTCTCCGCCTTGCGAAAGGACACCAACGTGGGGCGGAATACAACGTCTTCTGGCGGCCGACTGGTGGGATAAAAACATAACCACGACCTGTCCAGCCCACCACTGCTGCCACCGAAGCCATAGACGCGGATATAAGCAACATAAAGCTATGCGCTAGATAAGCGATCGGGTCAAAATCACCCAGTCGATCATGTGCTGGGTAGATCCTACTAAGGGTGCCATGGGAATGGGAACGTGGGATATGAGCTAGTTCAGTATCTCAACGTCAACTTTGGACGAAAAAGACATAAACACGAGCCCATTACAGAGACGCCGGTGTTGCCGAGCATGGGAACTTTCGGCGGTTGGTATTGGTTACGACCTGAGATGAGGATGCAATTAAGCCACGGTTGTTGCTATCGATGACAGAATCACATCAACAATCCTAGAAATAGAATGTCGATCTGAACACTGCATCATAAAATGGCAATCGATATCTACACTAAGGCAGCACTTGCGATAGATTCTAATGACGGTCAACTAGGCAACACTCGCTCCTTCCAATAGCAGATTGGGCGGGAAAGAAAAGTAGTTCCGCGCCCGTAGCGACGTTCATGTTAAATCATCGGATACTGTAAGAAATCCCGAATCGGGTCATTCTTCCTTGCTAGATGGCGCCTTTGGGTTGGCTCTCATAATCGTCCTCGTCTGCTTAGATCCTCCTTTTCATAACCAAGGTTCGCAGATCGCTAAACAATGCTATCGGCATAACAAGTTGCCAGCTGCTTTAATAAAAGCTGCGGGGCTACATCAAAACAATCTCCGTATTAAGATTTTGTTGGTAGCAATTTGCGAGTAACAAATCTCAACCGGAAACCCATATCAAGTACTCAGCATTCGGTTTGCTTCTCAGCTGCGTAATGCTCAACTTAACACCTTCAAGCCAAAATGAGAGAGATAGGTAGGTACCTATCAGGAGGGACCTAAGGACTAAACTAGCTTAGCTGGGGAATATGGATCCCGGCAAAGGCCGGCTCCAAGTGGCGCTCCTTTATTTATTTTAAGCACTGCCCGCTATCTATCTATCTAGATCTCTCCGAATAGTAAGGTAGTGCCGTAATTGAGTCTTCCTAAGATGTTGTTGACTGCAGCTTGTTTGCCAAGAGCAACAAACAAAGTGTGATTAGTGATTTGGTTTTGAGGGCCGTTGATTGCGGGATTAAAGTGTTTTACGTACAGTTGAAGGCTGTTTGGACTGCTTTATATGTTGGTATTCCTACCCCTATGGCAGATCTGAGGGACAGTGCTATAAGAGTGGTCCCCCTGACGGTAGATTCTATGTCCTAGACTTCTTCTCCTCTACAACATCGATCCTATTTGAGCAATGCGACAAGACGATCATACCGCTCCTAATCGCTACATTACAGTAAACACTAGCTTAATATCAATTTCCAACTCTGCTGGAGCTTAAGCTGACGCCGCAAACAACATTATTCCTCAATTCCTTGGTTTTTGACAGGTCGCCACAATAAACGTCCAAGTCAGATCCCAGCCCTGCCCATTGTGCTTCTCAGTTAAGTGCCGTAAGATATGGTCGCCAAGCATCCCCTTCACTTTCGCCTTGCTTTCTTCGCTCCAGAACGCCTCGAGCATCCAATCCTTCATCATCCCAAAGCTACGCAAAAAGTCCTCGGCATTCTCTATTCGCATAATATGCTCCATCGTCTGCACCTTAACGCCTTCAAACCCGTATCGCCTCAGCTGCTCAGAGATAAGATCGGGATCGATAAATTCTGATTTCCCGTTAGGTGCCATAGGCAGCGGGTTGGGCATCGGCGCTTCGAACGGTAGCGTCTCAAAGCTTAATCTCATGTCCGGCCCCCAGCCCAAGTTATCCTTGTGCTATACCGTAAAGGCGAAAGTGCCTCCGGGCTGTAGTACTCGCGCAATATCTGCTCGGTCGTTGTATTAGCAATGGAACATACTCGGGAGAACGTTCGATGCCCGCCTTCCCCCCAACTCTGACTTAGGGTAAGCCATACCTTGCAGTGCCGCGCCCGGGTCCGGGATCAGATGCATAGCGAAGTTCATCGTAACATGCAAGAAGGACAGGTCAGACAGGTCTGTTTTCTAAAATACGCATTAGATTACAACCGGCGTCATCTGTCGAACAGATCATACCTGTGCGTCCAAAATGGACGTCTCAACATTGACCCAGCCGTGCGCACTAACGCGTCGCTTCAAAGCCTCTACAAAACCGACGCTGATATCCGCGCACGTCATCTTACTCTGCGACAGCACCTGTTTGTCTAAAGTCGCCTGCAGGTGTGCGGCGATAAGGCCGGTTCCGCAGGCATGATCCAACAAGGTAAAAGGTTGGCTCGTCGAGGCGTCGAGGCCCGCTTGCGCGAGGAGCAATCCCGCCGGCCGTCTCATAATCCTTTCTGAGCCCTCGAAGAACACGTCCACTTATCCATCCCCCGATTCGGAGGATATACCTCTGAACATATTTTCGATCTGTTCTTACGCTATCGCCATTTTGAAATTCTAGATTAACGGTTCGTATACAAAGATAACTTGATCAAAAGACTATTATAGCTAAGTTGATGACTTTAGGAATAGACAGCTTGCTTATGGGCTTAACCTTGCCCTCATTATATAGCGAGTGTAGTCTCCGGGGGAGCTGCGGAAGTCTCCGCAAAGTCTCCGGCCTTTCAGGGGTGCGGAGCGAAAGTGGCCTTTCAACACGCCGGCCGGTAACAATTGCATCGGAACGACTCTCATTTGTAGCCGAGCTTGCCAGTCAGTTATTGATTGATTCTATTTTCGGACTTGGCAACGCGGCTGTCATTCGGCACTTCTTCATCATCCTGAGCTTTGACAGGCATTGTGGGGTAAATCTACCTGACTCGATGCAAGGTCAATGTGGGAGAATTTTAGAGTCGGTCTATTACTCTAACCTGAGTACTTCTTCGGGCAAATTACACTAGCTCCCGTTGAGCTTCTACAGCTACGTGCTATCATTGCAGGAGCCGTCGATCTCGGTCACTCGCCGCACAGGCTTCGCGTCCCGGGCCATTACTATACTACGAATTATAAACATTCACTAAGTCAAGAGTCATTGATAAAGCGTAAAGTTATAAGATATCAATTTGAATATCATGAAAAACTCCTGTCGGTTGATATACCAACAACCTTCGGACAAATGTTGGCCCCCTTTCAAGTAAGAGCCCTGTACTGTCCATGATCTGTTACCCCGTTAACTCCGTTAAACGCAAGAACTCCATCCTGAACATCATCCGTCGTCTCTAAATCAAGCGAGAGACAGACCACTCTCCATTAGTGTACATAAAGCTAGGCCTTCATGGCCGCGATCCTGGCAGCAGCGCCAGCCATCGTGTTGCAATCTTTCTGGATTCGCCAGAACTGGGTTGCAACACCCTCATCATTCAATCGAGCCACCTCATCCAGCAGCTCCTCCCACAGGTCCCTGTTCTTGACCGGGGCATTTCCTTTCATCCAGCCCTTCGCGGCCCACTTCTTAGCCAACACTGTGGCACCCATAGTGACATACTCAGAATTGGTAGCAATGACGACATTCTTGAGACCGTCGAGATCGCTATCCTGTTGATAACGGAGGGCGGCGATGGCACCCTGCAGTTCGGCCCGGCAAGCGGTCGGACTGTTGGAACCATCCATCTGTCCATCATTTGTCAGCTGGCCAGAGACGACCAAGGGATTGTTTCCCTTCCTGCCGACGGCGTGAACGACGGCCCAGCCAGCTTTGGAGCCGGAGCCGTTATTGTCCAGGCATGACCCGGCAGCCCACATGAGCACTGTTCGAGCCTCATCTCGTGGGTCGTTGCGGTGGACGGTTCTGTATCATCAAGCGTTAGTGATATCTGGACGTGAATGGTACTGCGTGGATTGTATTGTCAACTTACCGAGCAAAAGAACCGGTGCCGCGTTCCAGGAAGAGGTCTTTAGGCTTGGCCAAAGCAGACTTTGAAAGGAACTCAGTAGGAAACACGTCGCTGTCTCGGCTACTCTTCTTGGTGATTTGCTCCTTCACAGGAGCAGCAAGGATCTCCTCAGCGGGAGAAGCAGGGGTCTCCTCCATGGGAGCGGTGATGATCTGCTCAGTGGTGGGAGCAGCAAGGGTCTCCTCAGCGGGAGAAGCGAGAGTCTCCTCGGTGGGAGCGGTGATAATCTCCTCAGTAGGAGCGGTAGTGATCTCCATCGTAGGAGAAGTCATAATCTCCTCAACAGGAGAAATGGGAGCCTCCTCAGTGGGAGCAATAATAATCTCCTCAATGAGAGAAGCAATAATCTGCTTAACAGGAGAAAATGTAATCTCCTCAGTAGAGAAAACAGAAGGCTTCTCAGTAAAAGCTGTAATGATCTCCTTAATAGGAGAAGTCGAGACCTCCTCAATAGGAGAAGCAATGACCTCCTCGATAGGAGTGGCGATAGTCTCCTCGATAGGAGCGGCGATAGTCTCCTCAATAGGAGCGGCGATAGTCTCCTCGATAGGAGAGGGAATGGTCTTCTCAATGGGAGAAGCAGGGACAGCAACTGCGGTATCCGAGTCCCCCGCGCTTCCGATGTGAAGAGCCGGAAGCTTTCCGTATTTGGTGAAAAAGAGCGCTTTAGCTCCTGCACTCAGCTTGTTGACCATAGCTGAGATCTCTGCGTCGTAGTCGATCGCTGCCTCTTTATCAAAGAGGGCGCTGTTCAGGGCGGAATCGCTGCCGCTGCCGCCATCGCTCCCGTGATCACTGTGAAGCGGAATAGGGTCACAAATCCCAAAACAGCGTGAGCATCTTATGAGGCCATTATCGCCGCATGATATTCCCCTATTATGCATGTGCTTCAGTTCTCCCATGGCGTCTATATGAATGATGCCCTGAGTAGAGCCCGATGAGACGGACATTTTGGTGATTGTCCGGGAAAGTCGAAATATGATGTGTGTAGAAGTGTCGAGGGAGGTACAGTCAGGCTGTGGAAAAGATGAGGTCGAAGTCGAGTGGTGAAGATCAAGTCAAGAGTGAAGATCGAGTCGAATGTTGAAGACAAAGTCGAAAGTCGAAGATGTAGTAGAAAGTTGAAGATGTAGTAGGAAGTGGTAGTCAAGATGCCTTGATAAAGTCAAAGGTGTCTGAGGAAAGGTGAGGAGAGGAAGAAGGAAACGAAAATTGGGAGGGGACTTCTCGAGAATATATACTCTAGGTGCCCTGGGTCAAGGGGGGGGGTATAGATGAGTAGGGTGGTGGGTTGCCCTGTAAACAGTAGCCACTGTGGTACAATACATGCACTGTTAGACGCAGCTACTGTCGTATTCACTATTGTGACATTGAAAATTTTGTATTATCCTAGATACTTGTAAATGGGTAATACAGGGCGTCTAACTCCCATTACCTTTCACCTACCATTGTCTCCCACCCATTGTTCCTCACAGCGACAACCATCCCTCAACTTTCATTGGCTCCCAAATGCTATTATCTACCATTACCTCCCAGCTACGGAGCTTTAATTCTCCTATTAGCGCACTTTATGTGCCCAAGCATTTCATTAGTTGCAAATGGATCACGAATAGTACGTCAGGGTGCCTGACAATAATCGACAATCGGGATAGGAGTGTGTAGGTGAATGCAAAAAAGACGGAAGTATAGTACTCTGATGCTTAGCAGTGGTAATGCACTACTAGGCTATTGCATGTTGATCTTTGTCACACGGCATCATGGCGGTTAGTTAGCGTGGGAGTGTTGTTTGCTACATCTCAACCATGTTTGTTCCACACACCACGTTCTTAGCGAACCGTAGAGTCGGCGGCAAAAGTTTTGAACAATAGATGAATTATGATCCAGTTCCACTATGTGCAAAATATTGTATTGTATTTTCGCCGCTAATACGGTATAGGGAATCCGTGCTGTCTTGGCAGTGATGCAGCTTATTGCATTAAATGTGTCGCGCGTTAGGGATACTCAAGCTAGCATTCTGTTTGCTGAGCGCTAGACCATTCATTTAGGTATTACAAGCATAGGCCATGAGTATGTTATGTCTCCATTATCGATGTCTATAGACTATTGACCGTTCTCCCGAGCCGTCGCGTCGGAGGGGGCAACGCGGCCACGGCTGATGAGGGTGCTCTGACTGATGATCGCCCTCGTCGATACCGCCGCACCGCCCAACGGCATCCACTCCACCCAGTTCGACCGCGGGTAGCGGAACGGGCCCAAGAATCAAGCCGTCTCAAAGGCTGACGCATGGACTCTCGCGCGCAGGTATGACGGAGGTGTGGAGACATCTGGTGGGAGTAGATGAGTAGTGTCTTAGACGGTTCAAGATCGTAGATAGCCAAGTTAGATGAGCCCGATTTTAAGAATTTGTCTACTAAAGGGAGGGCCAGAGGCCTTTTTTATAAAAATTCTAAAGCTCCTACTTATCCTACAGGCGTTCATTTAGCTAATGACGTGATCTCACTAATAGGAAAGGTCTCAGACCTTCAACGTATCTACTATACCGTGACGGGTTCGGACGGCGTCACAGGCATGGCGAGCACGGCATCGTCAACTTTACTGTGGACTTGGAGGTTGTGCGGGCAGGGAGTTTATGTTGTCTTAGATTTATCTTGTAATCTTAGCATCACTGTTACACGCTCGTATAGGGATATAGCTGCTCTATCTACATGTAAGTATTCACGATGTAAGTATTCACGATGTAAGTATTCACGTATAATCAGTCTGTCAGATATGTTAATCCAAATGGACGAGTATCGTCTATTTAAAACCTAAACATGAAATCTCCGATTAGGGAACATTGGTGTTCTGGTAGATTAGGTACGTTAAAGATCTCAGGCCTTACGCCTTCGTAGTTTAAGCAGGTTTACCTTATTGGTGCTCACTTCAACTGAAGCAGGGGGGGAAAAGGGAGAGAAAAACAACTCGAACTGCTAACCTTCGAAGTATAAAAAGAGTCGCAGGGCCTAAGACAAGCTCACTCTCCCTGGACCGGAAAACCCCTGAATGCCTGTGGCACAAGAGTTTGTCCTTCCGACTACTTTACCATTAGGCCATTGGGCCACATCTGGGAACGTCTGTTAGGAAGGTGCGCACATATTGAGGTATATAGCCTTCTAGTTAGTACTGTACTTTGATATCGTGATTTAAGGTGTTCTGTGAAAGGCGATTCGGTAACACGTGCAATACTCCGGTGTTTCTCAGATCATACTGGGCCCAATTACGGGAATCCCCTGAATCTTAATAATTATCCGGTATATCTAACCATCTTCATCAATTAAACACAAATTATTGATCTCGTAGTATATTAATGCAGGTGTGCGTGTAGCAACACCTGGACGACCTTCAGGCTCGCGGCCCATGATGATTACTTCCCTCTAAAGCGGCAAATCTCTCTTTACATATCCAGCTTGTTCCTCGCTGCGGTAACTGTGATAGGTAGACGATCAATTTCTTTCGCCAGTACCTTGATGAGACCCTCTTGCGTGATACTCATCCTACACAGAAGTCTACGAAAGTTATGTTAGGTATCACCAAAACAGAATGGTGACATGTGATCTTTACGATTTGCTTTTTAGATCTTAGTGTCCGGTCATATATTCAAGCTGGTGTCAGCGCTAACAAGACATTGTTGATTTGGGGCCAACGAAGTCGATGCGGAGGAGATGGTACGAGGGGCTTCACCGCCAGGGATAGAATATCCGGTAGTATACCTCTTTAACTCCGGTGTGAGTCAACTCGGCGGAGTTCTGAAAACGTGCGTCTTCCCGAGCCGGGATATTGTAGTGGGCCGGCCGGTGAACCGCACATAATTAAGCATGCATCAACCCTTGCCCGTGGGGATATTCATTAGAAATAGCCCCTGGGTACTTCGTGCTCTGACGATCATTATTCTGTCACCATAGAGACATAACATACTAGCGCCCAAAACACTTAGAGCTCTAGACATAAGTGCTTATTCACAGAAGTTATATACTGGGTCTAATTCACATATATTAGGGCGGTTCGTCACGTCTATGCCACCATTCGTGAACATTGTAACCACTGCCTTCGACCCCGGCTATTTGTTCGCCTCCATCATCTGTCCCATAGTACCCTACACCAGGGTCATGCCCCCTATCAAGCTCATCTCCTCCCTAGGCCTCTTTGCAGCCGGGTCGCTCGCCCAAAGCTTCACTTCCGATCCATCTTGTCCCAGCTCTATCCTTTCCCTCTACAAAGCCGCTCCTTCAGCTCCCCCGTACATCGCGACGATTCTTCCAGATCCCGCCAGCGCATTCAAGTATCCCTGGGAATACGCGAGCAGCCTCTGCGAAATCGCGAATGAATTTCCTGCGTCGCAGTTGAGCGGATTCGCAAGCTGGGGACAGGCACTGCTCGGTTACGCCGCCACCGAACTCCCGGAGTACGATGCTCTTGTCACGAAGTGCTATGCTACGGGAGCCGAGGCCGCTTCTGCAACGAGCTACATTCATTCCATCGCCTCACAGACAGGGCCACTCTGCGAAGTAACCAGTGCTCCTTCTCCCTCCGGGATGAATGGGGTGTCGAACGGAACCGCCACACTCACGACGGCCCCTACATCCACCATCGCCAGCATCAGCTTCCAGGTCAATAGCAGTACCACGCCAATAGTCGCGACAGGCAGTGCTGCCAAGCCCATTAAGATGTTTGCCAGCGCGACGAGTCTAGCCGCCCTCCTAGCTGCTGTCGCTCTGCTACAATAAGGCACCGCGTTTCTTGACGGGTAAACACTCGCCTCCGACAAATATGCTGGAAAGGATGATGCGGCTTATTCGGACTGAAGATCCAAGACAAGACTCGCTTACGATGTCGGGTTTCGATATTCCGTAACTCACAAAAATGATCACGTCTCGCATGATCAGGCCCAAGGAAACGAGTGTGATACGGAGTGCCTTCAATTTCTCGCTAAGTTTATATGTAACTAGATACATATCGTTATCTGTAGTGTAGTTCCTTTTAAGTCATGATGGCCTTTGATCAGCCAGTTGTTGCCGATAGAATATTTCATTTGTGGAATAATTACTTTTACACGATCCTCTAATATTCAAATCTCTATAAGTGCTTCGATACAAGTTGCTCTCCGCCTTTCGGTATTTAATCTTTTACGGTGCTTTCAGAATCGTAGAGTTCCTCCCCAGTTCAGGCTGGCGAGGTAGAAAGTCGCTACCTAGGTACCTGAAGTCCTGAACCCCAAGCCGGCCGGCCCACTTTCGTCCCGTACCCTCCGCTGTGATTTCGGCGCTGCCCCGCTCTACCCGAGGCACAGTGTCCGGGAGAAACGGAATATCCAGGCCACTTTGTAATACACTAGGTCAAGATAATCCTAACCTTCGTGATTGCTAGACTCTAATAACCCTCTTGGCCCTCTTCAAGATATCTCTACGACGTAATATCAAGAACAGAGCATAATAGAGGTACATGCTTACCAAGTCACTGGGTACCTACCTACCAAGGTACCTTAGGTACCTAAAGTAGGTAATGGAGGGGGCTGTCTCCACTCACTTAATCCACGTGATATCGCGCGTCGCCAGCATTAGCGCGTTTAGCGTGCTGCATGATTTCCTTGCATAAGGTACCTCCTGGGCACTGATTCCTTCCAGCGACATACTCCAGCGCGTCCCTCCCATGTACCCAATCAGACACGTCTGTCTTCCATTCCATTCAATCCCAGAAACAATCCCAGAAGTGCAAACCAACCGGGCTTTGCTCAGGCATATTGTTTCTCGACCGGTGGCCTTAATGGAGATGTCGCGTCTATAGGGCACACACCTCCATCGCGGGCCGAGGGGCACGTGCACGTCGCGACGGAGAGGAGACACCCTCTCTCTATCTGCCTGCAATCGCAGAATCCATTTCAGAGGAGGGGCTGCATATAACGAGGACTGTCATAAGCTCGGATTCGCTCACCCGTCAGAAGCGGTGTTTTCCGAACATCCAGGGACCGAGTGGTTGTAAGTGACAGCAATCCCCTACTAATAAAAATAGATAGCGAGAGGAGCGGCGAACTATTCGAAGAGCTTGGCCATCATGAAATTAGCAATAATCGTGCTTGGCTGATCCATCATCACCACGTTGAAGTCAATTCTCCGGAGTACGAATGTTTTAAGTAAGACGAATACGTCCGGCATCTGGGGAACTTAGCTCCGGACTTCGTCTAACGCTTCTCTACACATTCAATGCGCCAAACTCGCGTCCCATTACGAATGACGGAATCTCATGTATCGCCAGTCGCCGACCATGCGAAACGGAATCGGAATACTCATTACAAAATCCTATCCAACCATTCGACACGACTGGTCCATTCGGCTATTGACCAGGAAATACAGAATTTGCAGTTGGTGATTCATCAAGCCACGATGCACAAACCAAAATGCAGAATAGGAACATGCGAGAAGTGGCTAACATAGGAGTAAGCGTCATGCGCCGTCCCCATTCTATCTGGGGTAGGGCAGCAGTGAGATTATTGAATGTCTCACCCTTCGAACGTAAAGGCTGGGAAAATCATTAATGCTACTATTCAGGCGTGCGCCCGGTATGATACTGCCTATGCTATCAAACCATGTCCCTTTTCTAAACCCCCTTAAGTACCCATTGAATTGATGTTACTAAGCATTGGTACTAACACGACAATTGGTTGTCGCCTGTTCTCGCCTATCGGGCTTTCATCGACTCGAGAATGGCGCGAACACCAGCGAAATCCAATTCTGCCAGCGTTTCGTCCCAGGCTCTTTGGATCACGACTGCTCCTTCTGGCGTGTAAAGGAAGGCAGAAAAGCTACAACAGAATGTCAATAAGTAAGAGGTCATATGATCAATGGCGGTCTCAAAACGAAGGGGACATACGGATGGATATCCCAGCTCATCAGGAAACAGCCGTGAGATTCCTTGCCTTTGCTGACTAGGGCATCCACAAAGCATGAGGCCCCAACCTTTTGGGTTCTTCCCGCGACCGCGCCAAATACTTTCGCCGCGACTCTGAGTGCCACGGGTGCGTCGCGGGCAATTTCAGTACCCTTGCACCATGCTGGGTCAGCAAGATTGACTACGACGTCATCCGCAGACACATAATCCACGAGTTTCCAGAGGAACATGTGCGCCAACAACTTGTTTGAATGGTAGTGCTCCTGGACATCAAACGTCTTCGCATCGTCAAAGGATGGCAGCAGAGGGTTGGCGTCGCGGTTTGGGAACTTGGCTGCGAGTGTCAGTGCGGCACTGACGATTGTGAGGTGCGCGGGCTCTTGCCCTCGGGGAGGGCCTTTGGCCTTCAACGTTGGCAGTAGGAGAAGGGCCAGCAACATGGTCGACAAGTAGTTCACCTGGAGCCCTTCTTCGTGTCCCGTGCTTGGGACCGTGGTGAACTGTAGTCGGATGAGACCTGCATTCAAAAGTACAAAGTCTATGCGATCAAGCTGAGCATCAACTCGTTGCGCGAACGCCCGTACCGACTCGTAGGAAGCCATATCCAGCAGCCATACTTCGATCTTGGCTTCGGGTCTCTGCTGCCGAAGTTTCGCAGATGCTGCTTCTCCCCGTTCAAGCGAGCGACAGCCGAGGATTAGACGTGATAGTTTAAGGTCGAGGAGCTGAGACGCCGCCTCGTAGCCAAGTCCCGTGTTGCCGCCTGTCACGATAGCAGTCTTGCCAGTGAGGTTTTCACCAGGAGATGGCCAGTTGGGCTTGGCCTTGAACTGATTATGATGGAAAACGTGCCCGAAGGATCGTGTAGAAGGTGGAAGATCTCTTGAGCCAACCATGGTGATGTCTGCCTGTAGGAGGAACTCTGACAAGGATAAGTACTAAATCCAGTTGATGAAGCGCTCTGATTTGGCTTAGGTGTCGTCGATGTGTGAGAATGGAACTACGCCGGGAGATGCTACGGTCGAGGGCTTCCTCCAATATATAGAAAACCTACCGAGAGGAAAGCCGCTGACCTCCATAACTTAACAGTATAATCACTACATCACATTCGCATTTTCATGATGCTCGAGATTGTGTTCTACATGAGATCTAGCGTATTTACGAGTGCCGGTGCGCTATACCAAAAGTGGAAAACAATCTCAACCCTTGTTGCCCCCACTCTAATAACATCCTGGTTATGTCATCTAATATGGAGGGCTCGGGGAGGGCTGCGATGCTTTCCTCTCTTTTAGTTTTCTTATTATTTTTCTCTCTTCTGATTGACTTCCTATTCTAGTAAACAGTCTCGAACGTGCAGGTTAGATTTCGAGGGCTGTGAGCATTGTTGCGCGAGAGGCAAAGCGCCGACGGCGACCAGTAACGAAAGTATCCGGCATAGAAAGTTGGAACTTAAGAGCCCCTTTTCCAGGATGAGCTCATTAGGTATGATTATTCATTCTCGCAGGCATTTAGCTGATAGGTTATGCTGATGATGAAATAGATGATACGCCATTCATCCTCTCTACCAGCGGTAATAATCAGCCCGAGGATCCGCACACGCGAAAGCTCAGTATGTTCATAGTCCCTTATCTTCATGTCCGAGCACTGCGGGCTACTCTGATTACTATCTCGTTTGGGTTGGCGTTATATGCTAGAGATGAAGTACCCGCCGTGATGTTCGGTGTTACTTACCATGCACGTTGAAGTACGACGCCATGTAATGCTAGGCAAGAATCGGGGGAAGAGGTTTCCTCTCAGACGAAAGTCCGCGCGCAAGGGGACGCCAACTACCAAAGCGTCTTCACAGGATACCTGTTTACTCGCAAATCGAAATGACTCCTTTTTCAAGATCCCCCGACAAATCGGGAGTGACCTGTCATCCATGGCATGGGCCGATTCGGTGGACGTATCGACCATGGCCACAATTATGGATTGTAAGATTCGGCCTCTTTCTTCCCACTTTCAACTTTCGTCTTCCCCTAACTCGTCATAAGTCACACGTTTCACGAAGAAATCCATGCACCGGGTAGAGAAATACATAGATTTCCCTCCCAAGGGCATCGAATGGATGGAGCCTTTCATCCAGGATGCTGCGTGGGTGCACATGATGGCGTTCTCATCCTACGCCGTCATCAACGTTGTGCGGGGAGACAGCACGCAGCTCGTTGACCAACGGGCCTCGCGACACTTTACACGATCGATGCGCCTATTGCGCGAGCGGCTTCTGGAAGATGACAAGACTCTGTCAACGACGAACTCGACGGTTCAAATCGTCCTCGGCCTCGCTACCCACGCGAATATGCACGGCGATTTCGAGGAGGCCAGGTGCCACCTGACCGGGTTACATCGGATGGTTGAGCTGAGAGGTGGCATTGGTAGCTTCCGACCGTGGCCTAAGCTTATCCTTGAGATCCTGAGGTGAGTGTCTTTGAACATACTACGCTATACAGCTCTCCGAGTTCATGTGAATGTTTCTTGATGCTCACTTGGGTGTTTTGGGAAAATGACTAACACTTCACCATGCGATTTCAGAACCGATATTAGTCTTTCGATACACTGTGGTATCACGCCGTTATTCTTTCAGAGCCTATCAACAGATGTACAATGGCCTTACTCCCTAGACCGATTTCCACATAAGAGAGAGAACGAGTACGCGCTCTCATCACATTGTCCGGATCTGTTTCCGAACGTGTTAGATCACGAACTTGATCGGGCCTGGCGGATCCTCGTGGATTTCTCATTCCGGATCAACAATGCCGTTCTGACGAACAGCCACTTACCAAGGGATATCCTCGTCGATACCGTAGCCTCCGTCATGTACGGCTTGCTCCGCATGCGCTTCGCTCCAGGGAGCTTAGATGAACTCACCCGTCTCGGCCTCCTGGCCTTCGGCACGAACGTCTTCTTGCAATGGCAGCAGAGCTTCCCCGTGGGTCCTGCCTGCTTCCCTTCCATGCTGCGGGAGAGCCTCAGCCAGTTCAGGCAGGCAGACGAGTGCCCGCATTTCATGGTGTGGGTGTTGCTTATTGGCGCCTCGACTGTCTTCGGAGCGGACGACAACACATGGCTGCATCCGTGGCTGAGATCCATTACGACAGCATGCGGGGTGCATTCGTGGGACGACGTCAGTGCAATTCTACACAGGGCGCCGTGGGTTGACGTTTTGCACCACGGAGACCTCGGACGTGGCATTTTTGCGGAAGCATACAATGCAGACTATTCGGGGGGCAGACTTGCATGATCTGTGAAGCACTGCTCACTGCCGAGACGCCTATTAAAATGCGAATATGAAACACTTTGCATAGCTGCGTGTTGCGGATCAAGTTGGAAAATCGGTACGGGGGCGGCGCACAGTTTCCTCGGTGTAAAGTGCAGGCTTGATGTTGATGGCATATGTCGCATCAAGGCGCGTTGCTTGTAATGGAGGAGAAGAGGTCAGAGTAGTGAAAAGAGATGTATTGGGTTGAGTTCTTACCTAGAGGCTATTATTGGCTAGGTGCCAAGCCTCTGTACAAGACTGTTATTATAGGTGTGAAGACCCCCTATTAGGTTATATAATCCATCTGGAGGATCAGCGGAAGACCCACGCAGGAAGTGTTCAGCGGGATCGATTCCTGACAGCGCTACTTCGCACCCAAGGGCGACGACGTCTATGACATGACGAAAATTACGGAATGGGATTCTTGTGTAGCCAAGAGGAGGGGATAAGCAGATGCAGTTGGATGCAATGCAGCGTAAGGTACGCCGCAGTCCTGCGCCGCACGAATCCCAGACGCGAGCCCATCAATGCAACGCGATACTAACAAAAGAGGGGATGGGTGTAATGTAATTAATTACGAAGCAGCCTCGTAACGATGGATTTTGCTGGGACTTGCGGTCGAGGCTTGATTAAGGTAGATGGCAGCACCACAGGTACCTCTCCCCTGGCGTCAGTGGCTGGATGGTTCACTGCTCCTCGCCCATTTATTCCCGTCGGGAACAGACGATATCCGACACAGGCTTTGACAGGTCCTAGACACCTAAGTACCTAGGCATCGTCGTTGATTCGTTTCAACAGAGCGTCCAGGTTTCCTTTTGTCGTCTTCTTCATTGTCCCTCCTGATTGACAATTATCCGGCCACGGGAGAAAGATTCGTTTACTATGGCGCCGACCATCTTCTTCGTCCCAGGCGCCTGGCACAAGCCATGGGTTTTCGACACGGTGCGCAGCGTACTCTCCGACCGCGGCTACGAGACCGACGCCCTCGAGCTAGCGACCGCCGGCTCCGAAGATGCCGCAATTGGCGTCCTCGACGACACCGCCAAGATCCGTGACGCCCTCTCCAACATTGTTGACGCGGGCAAAGACGCCCTGGTTGTCGCGCATTCCTACGGAGGGGTGCCGACATCCAGCGCTGTTGAAGGTTTGAGTAAAGAGCAGCGAGCCGCCGAGGGCAAGCCCGGTGGTATTATCATGCTGCTATACTTGGCCGCCTTCACCTGCCCCGCCGGTTCGACCCTTCTACAAGTGGCGGGCGGTATTCTTCCGGATTTTTGGAATGTCAAGGTAAGCACGAGTATAGGTACTGTGCTCTTTGAGTGCAGAAATCTCAAATTTTGATTCTTCCCCCGCCACTGCGAACGAACAAGCGGATATAGACGTTTGAACGGCTGATAGCTGTCCTGTAGGGTGACTTTATTACAACATACGATCCCGTGAATACCTTCTATGCCGACGTCGAGGACGCTCTGGCGAACAAAGCTGCTACTAGTCTTGTCCAGATGCCTTTCACTATGGCAACGGGCATATCCACCTATGAGCCGTGGAATCACGATTTTCGCGTTGGCTATATTTTTGCCGAGAAGGACCAAGCCCTCCCATGTGGCGTGCAGCGAATGTTGGCTTCGCAATCCCCCCCGGGCTCGTTCACAGCAAGCCTCCAATCGAGCCACTCCCCCTTTCTCAGCATGCCGCAGGTTCTTGCTGACACGCTTGAAAATGCAATTCGGAGCGCCAACATACCTCCTTAACGCCAGACTACCTAAGGACCACCCACCTCTCTCAGACAATTCGACAGCCAAACACTCTAAATACCACGAATTTTGCGTTCCTTACTACGATGGTAATGCGAATGTCTCTAACGTAGAACAATGCAAACATCAGACGGGTTCAGCTGCGCATGTCTTTGTTTCTGTTACGTATAGTGAGCCCTGCCAATACCTTCTAATTGCAGGAAGCCGACTTTATTTCACCGTGTACCTAATCATTTCTCTTCTAAGTGGTTGATTACGGTGTGGGCTGACACATATGGGCCGGTCCTCCGGGAGTCACGAAAGTATGGGCGCGCGGCCTTTTCGTCTCCGAAGTAGCTTATACCATCACCAAAATCACGGTCAAGTGGTCGGTAAGAATGTTTGGGATGGAGTTTCCACAGAAAAACCTCTTGGTATCAACCCCGCAGTGGAACTGGCTCGGGTCCAATGGGTTGACGGGGTCGAAGCGCTCCCAAAAAGCATACGGTGGAATGCATTGAAACACTGAGATTAGGACCTGGCTTGTCATAAGGAATTGGGCTTGGATCGTGGGCCTTGGTCTTTGCAACCGAACGATTGGAAGTTGGAGAAAGAGGCAGAGGAATGACTTACGACAGCGAGGCCCCAAGCAGACACAATGCCTCCCAAGATCCGGATAGGCCATCGGATCGATCTCTTGGTGGCGAACACGCGCCAGTAAAAGACTAGGGTCGACATATTCATTATTTTGCTTCCCTTGCCGTATGTGTGGAAGTTGCAGCTGCCCCGATCCCAGAGGCTGGCGGTTGCTGGCATTCTCGCCCTAGGCGCATTGTAAGCTTTCTTCATGTCAATACGGTCCTGACCCCAAGTAGCTCTGGCGCTCCGATACCAGAAATCCCAACCGTGAAATACAGTGTCACCGTCATCTCCCCAGTGCGTCTTAGCTTCTTGCTCATGGTTGATCTGGCCGATTCTGATATTACGTGGAACTTCAACATTATAATTATCTGGACGAACATAGAGGCAAATACTGCCATCGTCACAAGTAGGTCAATATCCGAGCATGCGACCGGGCAGCAATAATTCACTGCCGCCCACCGGTACCTGACTAACCTCGTCGTCAGACTGTCTCCCATCCCTGAGACACATCTTGGGATTCTTCGTTCACGGCAGGGAAAAGAGCACCACGGGAAGTCAGATGGGACGGGACCTAGACGCTTACCTCTTTACCCCTCGTAAATAATATAGACGTTGATCAGTTCATTTATCTGCACAGAATTATTTATCAAGTCACTGTGCTGTCGGCGTAGCTGCCTTAAGTCCAAGTCGTGACTATGGTAGCTATTGTATGAGCAGTACAGCGAGGTAGGCGGGCTTACACGTCGGTTGAAGTCTAAAATACGTATAGTTAAGTGACACTTTAAGCTGGGTGCTGTAATAAAACCAAGTAGAGGTTTAGAACTCCTTAGGATAAGGACCTAGCCCGCGTAAGTAGGCTATATAAATAGTCGTATCTCTAGCTTTTCCACGTAGAATCCTATTTCGGCCCTTTCTGGCCGCACGCTATGTGGACATTATACGATAGGTAGAACCCGGCCTGTATTTCGTCTCGGACTTTGCCCTCTAGATCCTCGAGCTCTTCGGCCGTCTTGGCCCCCGGCGCGCCGCGCTGCGCCATCAGCTGAGCGAACGAGAACGTGAGGTTCATCGCGTTGGCCGTCGTCTGGGCTCTCGTGTCGGGTAGCCGATCGGAAGCGACGACGTCGGTCATGACGGGGGCGAGCCCCGAGGCGCGCATGTGGCTTGGAAGGGTGCTCCAGCCATGGGCCAAGCGCTCCATGAGGCCCTCGCGGAATGCATCTTGAAGGGCGTGGGAGACGTCGCAGCCGGTGGGGGCGGCGCCGCTGCGCAGATATGCCGTATGCAGGAAGTCGCACTCCTCCCACTGGAGAAAGCCGCCGGGCTTGAGGAGCGTCGCGAGGTTGCGGACGGCGGGCTCCCATTCGTGAGGCTGCATCGCTACGACGAGCAGCCGTGCGTGCACCAAGTCGTAGCGCCCGAGCATCTCGTCCGGGAACGGAAGCTTCATGTCGCGAACGGAGAACTCTATGTTACGAGTGTTGTCACGACCAACCTCTGAATCGCCGCCAGCGCCGGTTGCCGGGAACATATCTCCTGATATGTCGATGCCCTCGAACACGCCATCTGGATAAGCCTCTCGTAGTCGGAAGAGAAATACTCCAGTTCCTGTGCCGACATCTATAACGCGCGGGGCGGCAGGGAGCAGCGTACGAATGGAAGGATGGACGAGGTAGCCGATGTTGCTTTCAGTTCGGTCAAAACATGAATTAGCGAGTAGTTGCGATGTCGATTTTCTTTGGGACGCATAGAAGCTTACTCGGTAATAGTGTTAAATTGTTGCTCGAGTCTGTTAATAACGATGATAAGTCCGACGTAACAGAGGGGAAGCGGAGATGGCATCAGCTCGTTACCTTTGCGCCTCGCGGCTATGACGAGTCATATGAGTTGTGTATAATTCGCTCATTTTTTCGGCGCCAGGTATTTCATTCAGCCCGAAGCAGAAGGGCAATGAGCATAGGATCAAGAATACTATTGTGTACGTATATTAATTCGTGCGTGCTTTAAGTGATCAAAAACCGAGATCAGCTCGTCGTTAGAAATGCATTAAGGACTCAAAGCGGCAGATAACATAAATTTGCGATAAGTAACGGCGGATCTTGTGGCTTTTCGTAGTTATAGTTGTAGCAAAGTAGAAAAAGCGCAAGCGAATGTCCTCCAAATATACGGGTACAAGGACACTCGAGACTACCTGCGCCGTGTCACCACAGGCGTGGTTCAGCAGGGTATCATTTGGAGGATACTTTACTCACTGCGCAGGGGGCTAGATCTAGGACTACACCATAACAGCACCAAACGCAATATCATGTTGTGTTGCTAAGGTGAGATCTTAGCAACCCGCAGCTTTTTATATAATTATAGGGCCGTGGTATTGGCTCCTTTTGTTGCGGATATAAGAGCTGTTACTGTAGAACACAGTAGCGGCGTGTCGTTTTACTGTGACACCTTCAAATCCTAACCTACAGCGGCCCATGATGAGAGCCGGGTAGGCGGGTATCACTCGGACCTCTTACTGTGTCAAATTTTCTCAAGCTTTGAAATGTTCATTCGTAATGTGAAGTGTAAGTAGCCCGTGGGTTGCGGCATGAATTCAGGACATAAAGTTCAATGGCCGCGAGGCCAACGTGTCAAACCTATAGTTGGCTGCCTCTGGGCTTATAGGGGCTGTGATATATGTTCTTGGCATTTTGTTCGGGCTACATTACTGATCCTATGGGACTGAGACTCAAGTCCCAATGAGGGCATCGCCAATCCGCTGCGGTCGCCATATTTTAAGGGGCGTGCAAGAATATTCGAAGTGAATACGCATCGAAATGTCATTAATATCAACCGGTCAATTCAGTATAAGGGGCCGCTGCAACTGCATCACTCTCGTGTCCTTGCACTCGAGAGGCAAGTTTTTCAGTATATAGCTAAAGTAGATTCTAAAGACTGCGAAGGGACCACGTCAGAGATACACAGTTATTGACTGAAAACAAGCTAATATCTATCGAGATTACATGAATGACGACTCAGTACAAGAATATAGAAAGTGTCAGGTTAAAACGACACAATGTTACTATGTATCATAGTAAGAGACCCCGTATCCGCGGCAGAGATAGTAATAAAGAGGGAGAGAGATAGGAAAAACGAGAGAGAAAGAAAAGAAAAGAAAAGAAAAATACAGGACAGCGAGTTGAACGTCGAAGTGAGTGTGTGCGTGTGTTTGTTCCCTATCCGCCCCCTAATTGAAAAAGCCAATGAGATGCCGTATGAAGTTATAACCCTTTGTCTCCGCCTTTCGTTTATTCCCAACAGTTCTCGCTGGCCAGGGAGTTCTCGCAGAACTAACATGCCACCCCGAAGTTGAAGCTGCCCTTGGATCGTCAAGCTTGGAGCCGTTATGCTCTGCCAAGCAGATGGTTGCTTTGCTTCTAGCAAAGTGTCAATGTCTCCTCTTTGTCTGCAAATAGATCGAACATCATTTCGCTATTGAATCTCCAAGGCTCATCATGAGTTCGGTATTCATAAAATTCATCAATGGCAGCAAGTAAAACGCAGTCTCCACTTACGAGGGTCCATCGATTCGGACCCTTCTCGCGGATGATGCAGGGATCTATGGCGCCTTTAACAATGCACACGAGGTCGCCAGTCTGTGCTTCTTTGGGGGCCACCCCAAGGCTGCCAGCTGTGGTTATGAAAACTCGACAGTCGCTGCATCCATCCATAATGTGGAAAGCGTTGTCTCCATTGACTTCTTGCTATATTTCATAGTCAGCAGGAAATTTAGTACGAACTCCTATATCTTAGAAAAGTACGCACCCCTCGTTCATCAGCGGACCTAAATAAGTCCCCCATTCTTATCGGGTTCATTTTTCGGAGTGCTGAAACGTTAGCGCTATAGAGTAATTAAGTTCCGTCAGGATTTAACTCACCTTGCCTGATAGAACCTGGCCATTGAGGGAGGTTGGCGCCTTGCCGTATAGACTCTACAGTATTGTATAAGTTCCTGGCCGCTCCCAATATGGCTAAATCATCGTTTTCGACGGGCTCAATCAAAGGACCGAAATCCTGAATACGGCCACACCGAAGAGCTTTCACAACAAGAAGTTGGCCCGCTTTTCCGTCATTAGGCATGGTAGAAAACTCTCTAAAGACTTTCTCTCCATCGGTGTAGTGGTCGAAGTACATAGGCATGTTGTTATCGTAATATTTCTTCCCCCTGTTCTCGGTCAAGTCCGGCATCCAGGACGGCATGGTCTGAGAGTGGGGGTGTCGAACCATCCGGAGTAAACAGAGGCCCACGTCCTTCAGGAGAAAGAGAGCGAACCGTTGAAGAAATTCTTCAACAGGCAGACTATAGTCAATGAGTGGTATTAATTCTGGCGGAAGTTCGTCTTCCATCAAGGGCGCCAATGCTAGGACTCGATCGCGTGGGTTTGTCGATTTGCATAGGCCCGTCTGGGCGGCAAGAAACAGCAATATTTGAGCTGCAGATGTGCCCTTTCCCGTATGATATTTGGAACGCTCAAGCCAAAACTCGACTGGCGCTGGAGAAATGGTAGGAACACGCCAGCCTCGGCTGTAGCCATCGTGGCATTCCATTAGTGCTCTAGAGGTTGCTTTTTTATCCCCACATATAAAAATTGGCTGCTTTGAGTTCATTAGATCCTGAACGGCCCATATCCCAGAAAACCAGGGCCGTTTGAATAACTCTTTGACTTCATCGACGAGTCCTTCGGATGGTTCGGGTTGACGGCCGGCCTTCTCGCCGGCCTGTAATTTGCCCTCCATGTCTTGAAGATGTTGAAACAGGAAATTGCTTCCGTCTGTACTGTCTCCTAGATATATATACGTCGTAGAGGCGGCAGCATAGATTTTGCCCATGATGAGGACTTGGTGGCTCCGCTCCACCAGATCTTTCTGGTTTATACAAATCGCATCGATCCAGAGATAGGGAGTCTCTGCTGTCAGCCTCTGAAGCGAATAGAGCGCGTGAGAGCAGTTGGGAGTAATTTCGAGCACTTCGTCTTTATCATTGCAAGTGATACTCGTCGAGCGCTCGCCACTGCCCCACGCATAGGAAATAGCACCGAATTTCTTAAGCTCTGGATTGTGAAGGTCCTCACGTATAATTCGGCAGCGTAGAGTGTTTTCAGACTCGCTAGGAATCAATTCGAGCAGTCGTATTTCCATATCAGAGGTCAGGGGCTCGTATTGGTATGTTAAAGGCATCGTCGGCCGTTCCATGTTCTATACGAAGAGGAAAGTGCGTGTCAACGGCTATTTCGAACCAAAGCTCAAGGGAGATCTTACCTACAGTGCTCGTCTTCGAAAAATAAACTAGTTAGCTATATAATAGCGACGGTGTCGAGCTATCTGGCAGAGGCTGACAAGAGATATTGGCTGAACAGTTACAAAAAGTAGCAGAGTAGACGGGAAAACGGCAGGACAGTCAGGATAGCAAGACGGTAGAATGCGTATGAAGTTGGCAGTGCTAGCTTCAACTTTCTTAGGCTATGGGAAAGTTATCATCCCTCCTTATATACACGAACCAGAAGGCATATGCTTTGGTTGTATACAACATAATAGCGGCTCCGCGGACCAGGTTATGCTCAACAGACAAACCGCCGGCTATGGAATCAGATATGCGATACTGGTTGCCCCATCCTTTTCTTGCCCAAACCAATTCGAAATCCCCATGATCTAGCGCGGGGGCGATGTAAGACTTGGTATGACGAGGAAGCAGGCTATCAGAGAATCCTGATCACCCCACAGGATGGCACCACAAGTGAGCGCTAAAGGTGATGTCATGATAGTTTCAGGGGTAATAGGCTGGCTCTACACCGTTGGTCAACGCAGCACAAGGTCGCGTATATTCATGCAGGCCGCTATCTATTCGCAGTCTGACTGAGTAGCCTGCTTCTATAACAGAAGATGATGGACTAATTGGTCAACCACTGCATGCATTGAGCCGAGTAGCGCGCAAAGAACTTCTATGTCCGTCAAAAGTTGCTGTCTGCTCAGGCTTTACATGAATTCTCAGCTCATGTACCAAATATCCACGTATTAGCTAATTGTTAAGTACTAAAATAGCTAGAATCAAACGCTGCCGCCGGAGCGGTTGCTCCTCGCCCATGGTTGAATGATATCGAGGAAAAGAAATTGGGCAGCGTAGGTTAACGAGTCACACATGAGCCCAGAGGATCCAGCCTTGTTTCCAGGAGCTTTCGTTGTCTTCTTAGGGATATCTCCCCCAAGTATGTTATAGCCTATAGTATGCCGTAATTTTATCATTATAAACTTAGTACAGGGCGGAAGAAAGCAGAACAAATTTAAAATTGAATTTAAGCTCGAAGTTTCCTTCTGAATCTTCCAAGTAATTAGGTCCTTTATAATTATAGGCTTAAAATAATACTCCTGACACGAAACATTGTGCAATATCTCTAGCTATAAAGATTCCAGACATGGGATATAGTTCTTTTAGGAACGATCAAATTGCTTATTTCTTTTGAATGCTTTCCCCGTAAATTGTCAGTGCTGCGTGGCGTCGAGAGGACTACCTGGATTGCCGCAGCCACCTGATAACGAAAGCTGAGAGAACGCCAGAAAGCAGGCCAGTATAGTGGGCTCGCAGCGGCTAAATACCATGATCTGCATCTGCAGGAAGCCATAAACGCCTGTATCAGCAAGATGTATATAATCATTGGCTCTCAGCGCATATACTTAGGAGTGGCGGGCACGCCTCCTATCTAATCGTGGAGGCTGAATGCAACGCCAGATAATACCTAGACCTGGGCGCTAACGAAGCCTGACGCGCAAAGTATTACAGAGTCAGATTTGCAGATTGCAAGCATGTGAATTAGCCATGGCTAGTTGCCAATAGCGTAATATGTATGTCGAAAATGTGTAAGCAGCCCTGCCAAACCGTGACCAATCCCAGAAAGCCAAGAGCAAGAGAAGGGTCGTATCGCTTCCATGAGGCCAGGGTAGTTAAGCGGCCACCCTACCTACCCTGGAGGAGGAGGATCGGTCCCGAGAGACTCGAGATCGAGGTGGTGGGCCGTCCTGCTGAAACAGAGACCCAAAGGGCTGCAGTTAGTCTGGGGCCAAGTTACGTAGACTGCTGATTCCCTTCGAATGAGGGGATTTCCCTGCCTTGTCAAGGATTAAGAAAAGATGATGGTGTCAGGATCGACGATGGACAATGGACGACAACGAAGCGTTATGATGCAAGATGGGGGCTGAAATGCGTGACAGCGCCACCTGCCCCGAATTACCACGTACCCGATCGTGCTTCCGAGTGTAGTGCGAGCGGCACAGCCTTACAAGAACACACATAGCGGACATCAGGCATCGACAAGAACCGAGTCTCATGTATGTATGACATGCGGCCCTGGAGCCGCCCGCGACGCTACCATGCAAGACGAAGACGGCTCCGGGCGCTGTAGAAGCCGTAGAAGAGGCAGAGCCAATGGAGCATGTCACACGGCAGCTGGGTTGACGTGACGGTGAAGACGCAGCAACCCCGTCATTCAGGCGAGTCGCTTCACCGGCGTACGCGTCAGGGCGCCAGGCGTATCTTTAGCCCTATCAACCCCGAGAGAATCAACTGTTCTCTGGTTTGGACGTGACAAGGCTCTTCGATGAAGTAAATACGAGTTTTCATTGAAGGATAGATAAAGTACTCATGTAGTTACAAGTTCATCCAGGAGTGCTGGTGGGCACACCGATTGCCAAGGCATCCACGAACGTATAGGTGTCTAGATGCCATCTCACAGAGCCTTATTCAACCTGGCCTCGAATGCATGGCCTAAGTACAACATAGACATTTTTCATACCTCAGTCCTTATGGCCCCCATGAGGAGGGCGTCGACCCTTGTCCCCTTCTTCATGGGCTCCTTGCCGCTCGGCAAGCAAAGAAGGCAATTCGCCCCCCTGAGGCTCCCAACCTTCGAGCTGCGCTGCCCGCCTGTGCTGGTCGCCACTAGGCGACCAGTGCCATCGACAGCCACAGTAGCACGGTGGTATTCGGGCCTCGACTTGTCGAGCGAGAAGTCGTGCGCCAGAAATACGGGGACTTTAGTCAGGCCCGTGGGCGAGATGCCCGACATTCGGTGTAGCGAGGGCAAGACGAAGAGGTGGAAGGTGACTAGGGCCGAGGCTGGGTTCCCCGGCAGGGAGAAAATGACCTTGGAGACGCGCTCCCCTTCGTTGTTCTTCACGGGGATGGTCGCGAAGGTCGTTGGCTTGCCAGGCTTCATCGCCACGCGGCCGAAGTGTATCGTCCCGCCAAGGGAGCGCTCGATCGTCGGTTTCAGGAGGTCGAGCTCTCCCATGGAAACGCCGCCGGAGGTGATGACGAGGTCGACGCGACGGAGCGCTTCTCGTAAGGTCTCTTCAAGCGTGCCGGGCGTGTCGGCGGCAATGCCGAGGTCGACGACTTCGAAGCCTTGCTCCTGAGCTGCGCACATCAAGGTGATGCGGTTCGTGTCGCGGACCTCGCCGAGACGTAGGTCTCCAGGTCGGTCGTGAGGTACGATTTCATCACCCGTTGACAGGACACCGACGACGGGCTTGCGATACGTTTTCACCTCCGCGACGCCTGTCGCAGCTAGGAGACCGATCTCGCCTCCCACAGTAGATACTAGCTCTCCCTTACTCAACACCACGTCGTCGGCCTTGATGTCACTGCCGACCTCCCTGATATTCTCTCCTTCTTGTACGCCGTCGGCATTGATCTCGACTTCCTTTTCCTCCTTGCCATCGTCCGTCATGGTTTTCAAGATAGTATCCTCGACCATAATGACAGAGGTGGCACCCGGCGGCAATGGTGCGCCGGTTGTGATTCTCGCGATCTCGCCCTCTTTCAGTTCCTTCACTTCTCCAGAGTCGCCGGGCGCTGCATGGGAGACGGACACGACGGGGAAGATCCCACTCATTTTCCCATCCTTTGGCACCACGACAGCGTATCCATCAACTATACTGGCTCTGAATGCGGGCACGTTCTCTCGTGCCGAAACATCCTCTGCCAATACGCGACCGGCGAGTGATGTGTCAACTTTTGACGTGATAATTTCAGGTGCCGGGGTGTTTTCTCTGATCTTCTGTAAGGCATCGTCTACCGAGAGCATCGGGTACGGCGACTCCCTGCTCCTTCTACTAGGCCCAAGGCTCGGATCGTTGGAGATCGGGTTGTTACTAGGAGCCGTATGTCTGACAAGATTTCCGTGGCTATGGCCGTGCCCGTGCCCGTGTCCATGGTGGTGGTCATGACTGTGATGTGTGTGCGTATGTGAATGTGCGTTTCTTGACTCTGCGGTAATGCCGGCATCGGCCTCGAGCTTCTTTACACCGCCGGCATGTAACGTTCTAGAATCCATCCCGGCCGCTTGCTGGCAGGCGTGCGGCAACATTTTGATAATTGCTTCTAAATTCTCCTTTGCCCCTTTTGGCGAGCCCGGCAGCGTCACGATGACCGTTTTGTTCCTCACGCCGGCCACGGGCCGGGACATCATAGCGACTAGGACAGTCAGGAATCCATGTTTCAACACACTACTTCTTTCAAGCTACTCACATGGCGTGACATTGAGTGAGGCAGCCAACATGCCATGAACGAGACCAGGGGCTTGCTTGTGCAGCAGAGCTGCGACAGCCTGGGACATGGTCATCAATCCAGAGTTCAGAAGCGGAGTGTAGAGAAAGTACCTCGGGAGTATTGTCTGCAGTGGCGAACCCGGTGCCGCCGGTAGTCACGATGAGGTTCACGTCTTCAGCGGCCACATCCGCCCAGAGCATGATCTGGCGTTGGATCTGGACAACCACATCGGACACGATCTTTGTATCAACGAGTGTCCATTTCCCACCTCCCTCTTTCTCCAACACGCTGCTCAACGCTAGCTGAGAAGAATCCGTCGATGGGTCTCTAGCCGCAGTGGTAGAAATGATGAGCAGGGCGACTCTCAAGGGTACCCCGGCCATGATCTTTTTCCGATAGACGGCAGGACTGGAAGCAGAGCTAAGCGAGATGATGCTCAGTCATGAATTCGAATTCCTAGCTTGACATGGGTCTGGTACCATTCAATGTTTCAGCGCCTGTGTCTGTCTGGTTAGTACTGAGTACTTAGTCAAGTTCGGTAGACGGGATTGATACCTTCTTCACTCGGACTCTCAGGATGTGGAGATGTTGGAGGGGTCAAGACATCATGAAAGCAGGCTATTGAATGTATTAGATGCGGGAGCAGGTACTCGGAATGTTCCGCGGGGCCCACCGGCGTAGCGATCTATGTACATCTTTGCCGTAACCATCAAGCGACTATACTCTTATAGTCGTGGTCGACCCGACTGGGGTACTCAGTAGGTACCTGTAAGTTTGCCCACTCCAAATGTTAACATGCGAATGGCACTCAACTCTATTTAGGATGCCGTGTTATCTAAGGTATAGTAGTAACCTAGCCTTACGTTGCAATTTTGACTGAACAAACATATTAATAACCTGAGTTCCTCTGTTTAGTCCGTATTCGCCTCTGCCACAACATTTCGGAACACATTAAACGAAAAAAAGCAGGGCAGTGATATTCCCATTAAAAGCAGATCGACAAAGTAGACAGGTAAAGATGGTAATATCCGATCAAAACCTCGGGCCCGACCACCAGTTCCAGGGATAACTAAGGACTAGTCAGCTGAAACAGGAATGAACTTCAGGAATATGAGTCATAGTCGCAGAGCACATCTAAATATAAAGCTGTAACCTAGGTGGTTACCCCGTATTAATCTTATCAATCAAATCTAATCTGATCCGCGAGTCCTTCAACACCGTAACCGCCCCCAGCTCACTAATAAACCGTAAGCAATGAATCACATTGGAGTCACGATTAATCCAGGGGTATAATAGGCAACCATCCAGGATGTACGCACACACGCACTTCCGGCCGAAAAGTTCACGCCCCGAAAACTCGGGCCACCGGCCTCGGCGATATGCATGGGATCGGCCCTCCTCCTGCTCTTCCTCCCCTTTGTCGTCTTCCTCACCCTTCACCAGGGGAACAAATGCAAGGTCTGATATCCGAGAAGTCCGAGAAGTAATAATATGAAAGCGTAGAAGTAGAGTAAAGCAAAGTAAACAATGAAGTATATAAGAGTCGAGCCCCACGAACCATGGCTTCGAAAAGAAAGACCCAAGAGAGCATCAAACTCGGCATTCTCGAGAACATAATCACATCCCCATCTCTTCAACAGATAACAAAATAAGCCTAATAGACATAAACCCACCATGGCGCCCCAGAAGTCGGTTTCCGAGCTCGCGGCTCTCATCCACGACAAGACGCAGGCTCTAGAGGCAGAGGCGAAGGGCCAGCCAGGCGGCGACTTCTCGCTCGCCTTCACGCTGCCCCCGGCACCCGCACAGCTCGGCGCGTCCCTCGAGGCCGCACGACACGAGATCATCGAGGCGATTGACGAGCTCAGGGCCCGTCTCCTCGGCCCCTTCGCATACATGGTCTCACTGACTCTTCCCATAGTTCGTATCCTGCTCCCCCCCCGGACGCCCCAGCCAGCTGTCGAAACTCCGACGCTAACATGCTCCCCCCTTTTCCCCTCTCTCCTTAAAGCCTGCCATACTGGTCATCTTCGACTGTCTGTACAGCTTCGACATCGCCTCGCACGTGCCCTCGCAGCCCGGCGAGTCGATAACGTACGAGGACCTCGCGGCGCGCTGCGGCATGCCCCTCGACGACCTCCGCCGCGTCGTACAGACGGCCGCCGCGTTCCGCGTCTTCGAGGAGGTCTCGCCGGACGTCTCGGTGAAGCACAACGCCTCGTCGGCCATATTCGCGCTCCCGATGTTCAAGGACGCCTTGGCGCTGCTGGTCAAGGATCAGCCAAACGGCGCGCGCAAGTTCGTCGAGAGCGTGCGGCGGTTCCCGGGGAGCGGCGAGCCCGGCCACGCGGCGCTCATGGTGGCCGAGCGCGAGGCGAAGGGCCTGTCGAACGACGAGGTCGCGGACCCTACCAAGGGGCTGTTCGACTTCCTCGCCGACGACCCAGCGAGGATCGCGAGCTTCCGCAACACCATGGCCATGGGGACGCGTGCGCCAGGCTTCGCCGTCACGTACTTCCTCGACAACGTGCCGTGGGACGACGCGGCCCGCTGCCCTCGGCGCATCGTCGATATCGGTGGTTCGGGCGGCGACCTCAGCAAGCAGATCCTAGGGCGGTTCCCGGGCGTCGCGAGCGCCACGTCCGTCGACCTGCCCGAGGTGACGGCGACGGCCGAGACCCCCGCCGACCTCGAGGGCAGGCTGCGCTTCCTGCCGTACAACTTCCTGGCCGAGACCATGCCCTACGAGGCCGACGCCTACCTCTTCCGCCACATCTTCCACGACTGGAGCGACCAGTACGCCGTCAAGATCTTCAGCAACCTCGTGCCGGCGCTGAAGCCCGGCACGCGCATCTGGATCAACGAGGTCGTGCTACCCAACCTCAGCGCCACGAACCACATCAGCGACCAGAGACAGCGGTAAGCCTCACATTGCCGTCCTTCACTTCCCTCCTTCCCCCGACCCCACCCGTTGATGCCTGTATTCTAATTCCCATGGACCCCCAGGATCGCGGACCTGATAATGAAGGTAGGCTTCAACGGCAAGGAACGCAGCAGGCTCGGCTGGGAGAGCGTGCTCGCCGAGGCCGACCCGCGGCTGCGCATCGCGAGCATCACGCAGCCCAAGGGGGCTACCGACGCCATCATCGAGATCGTGTTCGACGCGTGACGTGATTGATGCCCTCCCTCTTCTTCGTGCACATGCGTCCGGGGCACACTTCCTTGCTCAAATTGCCTATCTACCAGCCTCTCACGTCGAGGTTGGGATTTGAAATGCCGCGAGCCTCGAGCCTCGAGCCCGGTGCTGAGATTTGGGATCCTGGTAGTATTAGGTTATCATCTCCGCTCTGTAACTATAACACTTGAACCTCTGTCACGCAATAGAACTGCAGCGCTATCCCGGTATACTATTGGCAAAAGTAGAACGTTATCAAATCGGACACTTGAAGTTAGCAGTTGTATATAGTAGTACTGTGGCACCTACCATTGGGGCAACTCTTGCAGCTCTCCGTGTAATTAATTACATTGAGTACGACGTAAACACCTATTTTGGGTAAAACAAATCGCCAGTTACATGTACACTTGCGCCCACTTTCATCATTGGCTTCTAGCCAGCCGACAGATCGTGTCGATGAGGCTTGGATCCTCGGACGGACGCCGTGCTCAACCACACCGTGGGATACGGCGTGAAGACTTCATGCGGACCCCCGGACCCTGTGGGGTAGGTAGGTTCCGAGCACGGCATAACGTCAACGTGGTTAGTTCTGGTGCGTGCGGTTTCGCAAATGCACCGTCTCCCTCGGCCTCAACGAACGCGGTCGAGAGGATCTAGATTCTCACAGAAGCGCAGCCCGCTGGACCACCTCACACTCACCCTCATATGATATTTTCACCTTCTCTCGCTCTCGCTCCCGCTCTTGCTCCTTAGCTGCAAGCTTCAAGTCTTCAGCCTCTCTCCTCCTTGGACGATTACAGGAGCTCGCTCGTCTACAGTCTTGACAATTGAGAAAAAGGAGGAGTAATCTAGCCAGATAATGAATTTCCTTTCGAAAAAGAGAAAGCAAACCAAGATACACTAAGGGGGTGAATGGGAATATAAAATAAAAAAAGAAAGAAAAACATACAACACCAGGGATTCGCTGGTCGTCACCGACCCAACTACTAATCTGGCGGTATCTGGCTTAGCTATGGGGGAGCGGACGGGACCCCGCGTTTTCCAGATCCTATGGTCGTATGTGGTAGACAGCTCTCTCATACTGAATTATAAGGTAGCACTTCTTTTCCCGGTTTCAAGGTAGAAAACAGTTGTAAACTGCGCTGGCTGGCCTTGGTACTCAGGAAAATCGCCGATTAGAAAACGGGAGAAATAGAGGCAATAATTGAGGTATCGGCCCCACACCAACCTGTTTTAAAGTACCTATTCGTATACATACCTACCAAAGAATTGCATCAGCTTCACGCTCGATCTAGGTAAAGTAACTAGTTCATGTCGTTGCTTTTTCTATCAGCGGCATGTCCCTTTTTGTAAGGCTAATTTTTTAAATGTATTTGCAAATGCTCGTAGGCATGGATCACCTAGTATATTGGTAATATCAAGATGAAGGTAATATATATATAAGGTAGTCTCAATACTATTGAGAGCCTATGACCTCTAAACAAGCCGCTGAGGAGGAGTCCAGTCATCATCCATACCTACCTAGTATACTCAGGCGAAAAATTGGACGTCAGGCTGAGGAGTAGGCAGTCCTTCTTGCATAGACTGCCAAGACGACAGCCACTGACCCTCTTCCTATCAAATTCGATAAGAAAACATTCGGGTTTCATCATCCCGGAATACCTAACCTACCTTCAGCGTAAAAAAATCTCGTGGGGGGATACCAATATTTCGTACACTCCGTCGCTCTTATTTCAAAGAGCGAACAACTGACGCCACCCACCTAGACTAGACTAATCCGTCCCAAAAAGGCAGTTTCCCTTTTCTGTCACAAATTTGGGGCTGTTTCGGGATCCTTTGGACTCACACACTTCCATGTGGACCCGACTATCCATCGATCATGCCACTACGGGGCCAAAGTGGCCTGACTTCCACTTATACCCAGGGTCTGGAATCGAAGCTAATTTGGTCAATCGCAGACCTACCTTAGGTCAGGCTTAGGTGTAGGTTAGGTTAGGTGCCTAGTCACAAATCGCAGTAGAGGCGGCGATGACTTAGGTATAGGTAGTGTAGCGTTGGGCGCGAAGATGTGAATGCCCAAAGAGTGGAAGACTCCAAGAGCAGAATGGCGACAGTGAAGCATAACATGGCCAAGCGGAGCGCCCGATCAGTACTGCCCGACAGATAGTCCACGGCTACCACATTCAGCAACGCATGTCCCTCATAAAAAAATTTTTTTACTAGGAGCTGGCTAGGATGTTTAATTCTCCTAGCATCCTCTTCACATGCTAAACATGCTGGGGTACCTTACCTTGTAGGGCGTGAGTGAGTGTGGATCGCGCCGCGTTGCCGACTCGAAGTTCTACAATGTCTAGAGCGATGTAGAGTAGGATGACGCAAGTCGGTTGCGCTCGTCAAGTAGGATTGCTTCGAATCAACAGATGAGAAAATATAGACCGTGAACGGATCACCATATTGAGAGTTGTTTTCAGAACGTTGTATTGCCTGTTAATCTAATTGATCTATTAATCTATATATGTATGCGCAGTAAAGGAAATCTATGTGGGGTATTATTAACAACTATCGAATCTCTATCCCACCAGTAGCACCGAGAGCCTAGGTCCCCTCGTTAGTTCGATGTATGTCAAACGGCGTGTAAGGAGTAGCAGTAGAGGGAGCAGTGGGGAGAGTATACCTTCTTGATATCGCCGTAAACAGCAAGTTGAAGGGCCGTCATACCCCCGACCATGACGAGGCGAGCGCGAACACCAGCATAGCTGCCACGCAAGCCCATATCCCCGGCGATTCTCCACAGACGACGAAGAGGCCCTTCGCCGGGCTCAGCCTTTCCTTGGTTGATCTTGCTCAGCATGGTGTCGGCTGGCTGCGAGACGAGCGTGGCGGCGATACCGGCGATGAGCCCGGCGCCTAAGTTGATTCCCGTGACGGCAGGGCTAGATAGGGTCGTTCTGTCAACCCACTTATAGGCCTGCTCGAGAGCATTCTCATATACGATAAAGGTCGCCATTGTGTATGGAACTCTGGGGAGAATTAGCGTGCTGGTGCGGTAACAAGTGTGAGGAAGACTGCGTACTGCTTGAGCATGATCGGGCCTAGGCCCGAGTACAGGCCTCGAATCCCGCCTTCCCTGATGAGCCCTGCGAACCCATCGACCATACCGCGCGCAAATCCCGGCTGCGAGACCAGCCGGATACGGACGGCCTCGAAGGGGCAGAGGACTAAGTCGCCAGCAACTTCAGCCATGGCCGCCGATCCAAGGTATATCGCGTAGCGGTTCTGGCTCGCCTTCTCATACCCAAGGCTATCGATGGCCCGAGATTTGAGATACTCATAGCCGCCGAATTTGAAGGCGCCCTGCAAGAGGTATCCCACCGTGGTAGGCCCGAGTCCTGTAGCAAGAGCCCCAGCCCCCTCCCCGACTACGACCTGTCGTAGTCCCCCGTAGATGCCGTGGTTATATGTTGTAGGGTTAACCTGAATCCTGGTTTTGACACTAAACCAGCATTAGCATCCCATAAGAGTAAACGTAGTAATCCAACATGATGTGTATGCTGAGGATGATGGATCGCCATCGCATGGGACTGTGGTAATGGACTTACATGTCAATAGGAGTGAGAACTGCGTGGGTGAACGAGCAGCAGACGGCACCGGCCAAAGCATATCGTAAATAGAGTGCGCTGCCGCTGAGTTGGTTCAAAGACGGCGACAATGATGGTTGCGGTATAGGCTGTGGTATTTCGGCGACCGCAACAAGGGCCGGCGCCGGCAAAGGTGAGACTGGCGACGGCCTACTCAATCTGTAGATGGTATAAGTGTCTAGACCAAGAAGAGGGATCAAAAATCTTTCCTTACAAACCCCATCGACTGAGACCGCCGAGCATCTCGAGGATGCCCTGAGATTTCTCAGCGCTGGCGGTGTCAGTGGGGGCCTTGATCGTATGCAGGACTCTCAAGTGTTCCTTCTTGAGCTTCTCAAAGTCCTCGTCGAGTTGTTTATGCCATGGGTATAGGACGGCGACCTGAAAGGTCAACGCGGACGTGGCGACGAAGAAGTTCGTGACGGAGATAACACGGGTGAGAAACATCTTGTCTACTTGGGAAGATTGGCTTCGTTTGATTAGCGACCGACTAGTCTACGAGACGAAGATATGACGCAGAGTGGCCAGCGTAAGGAAACGAGCATACATACCTACCAGGTCACCACGAAGGCACCGACGAGGAATCTGGCAATGGGAGAGGAGGAGGACGTCAGAGGTCGCTCAGGGAAGATGGCCTACTTCATGGGTTCGGGAGGAGGAAGGGAAGGGGGAGAAGATGACAAGAAGAGCACAAAATAGAAATTTGGAGAAAATATAGCCGGGCTCGACGACAGGTAGTCCGTTGTTCGGCGAGAATCGGCGGCGGCGTAGGCGCTTCCGTGAGAGAACGAAAAGATGACCGAGAGTAGGGGTCTATCCCCACATAATCGACAACCAGCAACCGGGAGCCCGTACAGGCAGAAGAGCTTGAGCTTCCCTTGCCGTCACATTACTAGGTTAGTGAATCTGCTGACTATCCCCTAACCTCCTACGTGTAGTTGAGCACAGGCTGGGTCAATGGTTAGCAACTTAGCATCTATCAGGGTACTTAGATTCGAGCATCAGAAAACTGAATCAGTCAGTTTTTGCAGACAAGGTAGGTAGGCTGTTCTGACGGTGAGGTTCAGTGGATCACGACTCTCCCCATCACATGCCAGACGAAAATTGGCCGTACTGTAAGTAAGATGGGCATAGAAGACGTGCTCCAAGGGCGGTCGCACATAAACGCGGTCGACATTCTCCAACTAAGCATGCACACATGGCAGTTCAGCCCAATTTTCAGAATTAGCGATACGCTGTACCGGGAATTTTACGTCCCAGGTAGTAATAGCAGAGCGCGTTGTCGTTTGCGGGCACCCGCAGCTACGATGTTCGTGGAGGCCTCGTCGACTTGTGATCCATAAGAGAGTGGAGGCCGTGTTGACATTCTAAGCCGCCAAGAATCTTAAAGTTGATGTCATGGCAGCAAGCCGAGGTGTACCGCAGTAGTCTAGAAGTCAAGCCTACCTAGTCTAGGTACTTCGTAGCCTACATGCCAAGGGTCCCACGTCTCAAAACTTTTATCGAGGTGAGTTTCATGGACAATATCCTGGATGGTTTTATTTTTAAACCCCGAAGAGCAAAAAGGGTACCCATGCGGGTACTAGCGAGTTCTTGTCGTGGGTCTTGGGCTCAGGGGCTCTTGTGACCCAGTTTCAATCAAATCAAATGCAGCTTCGGCAGCCTTTTCCG
Organism: Nemania sp. NC0429; assembly: GCA_022578495.1. Lineage (NCBI taxonomy): Eukaryota > Fungi > Ascomycota > Sordariomycetes > Xylariales > Xylariaceae > Nemania > Nemania sp. NC0429. The sequence goes on along the minus strand of MU392187.1, from coordinate 242,955 downwards.
AAACTCCAACAAACTGGACGCCATCACAATATGCAGGTACATCTAGTCTACCTCCTATCCAGGTCTCTCGAATATATTTGACATCTTTATATCTGGGTCCCTAATAAAGTTGGGATCGCTTATATGCTGTTCCGCATAATAAATGTCCGAGATGCCGGTACCTGTTTACTTCCAGTGCTTGCTTCCCGTAAAACTCCGTTAGCAAAAAAGATAACTTTGTACTGACCATCTCAGGTATACGAAGTAGATTAAATTATTATTATATTGTTATTATATTGTCATGTGTTATATGTGAGCTTGTTCCCAGTCTGATGTTGCAAGTTTCTCCGAGGCCTTGTTTATAGCACAGTCAAGTGTGAACCGAAGTAGGTAAGATATGCGATGAAAGTTCACCCGCCTTTCTGCCACTCGCTCTATAAAGTAAAGGAAACACTTTCTTAGCTACATAACTCTTCGACGCAGTATAATGAGTACTATAAGTATTTCAATCGAGCACGATCTAAATGAACATTGTGCAAAATCATGAAATAAGCACGAGAGTGTACAGTGTATATCCAGGAGAGATACGAGTAACAATCCTAATTCACACTGTAGATTCCCGATAAGATAAAGCTGTAAATCCGCTGTGGGGTACTTCGTACGAAGTATTTTGTACAGACAGCAGTCCTAACTTCATTAGCGGCAGTCGATCGTCCCCATGTCATCAATCCTTTTGACGCGCCCGCAATGACATGTTTGAGCTTCGATAGCAATACTTATCCTACTTAGATATTCCCATTCAGCTGATCCTGCCGACGCCATGGTCAGAATAAAGGAGCGCTATCTCCTCGTCAACATCCTCTACCCCACCGAGCTGGGCACGCGAGCCAATCTCCCGGACGTCGTTGTGCTGAACCAGCCCACCAGCAGCGAACTGACGGCTGTCGCCCTTCTTCGCGCGATACGCGCCGAAGTGGCTGCTCTATTCGGCGATTACGGTTCGGGCGCCCTCGAGGGGGGCGGCTTTTCAGGTCAGTCCCATCTCTGCGTCGCAACGGCCCGACCTGACCCCGACCCGACCCATTACTAACTTGACTGCCGGCTCTGTGTAGTCAAGTACCTTTCGCAAGCCACCTCGACTTTCATCCTGCGCATTGCACGAGCCTCGTACCGATTCGTCTGGACGGCCTTGACTTTCATGAATTCCGTCCCCGTTAAGAACGGCAGGCCCTGCGTTTTCCGCGTCATTCGCGTGAGCGGCACCATACGAAAAGCCGAAGAAGAAGCCATCCGTCGCGCACGAAACCTCATCTTTGAGGCGAGAGGAGGACAAGCTACAAAGACGACCGACCCTCTCAGCAATATCTTCAGCACCTCGGCCCGACCCAAGCAAGGAGCACCCGCCAAAGTGTCTTCCGAAACGGGCGACCATGATAGCGACGTAGAGATGGGGGAGATCACCGACGGCTGAGACAAGACATCATGGTGCTCTTCGAACCACTTTTACCCCACTATCCCCCATCGGAGGAGGCATGCCGTCGAATTCGTCGTCATCGTCCGGGATCAAGTCAGGCGTGGTGGTACCCGTGTCGGCGCCGGCAGAGCGCAGGGCCGTCTTCCGTTGCTGCTCCTCCCACTCCTTTTGCTCTGCTGTGTCGTACTCCTCCTTGGCATCTATCCAACGCTCCTGAATATCTTGGACGTCCATCATGGACGATTCGTTGCGCATGGCTACCTGCCAGATGGTGTCGTTCGCCCCCTCGGCGCCGCCGAAGACATAACCGCCGGCCCTGTCGATGACCCGCAGGAGGTGCATCACGCTCTTTTTATTCTCGACGGCCAGAACCTCGAACCGTACAAGGCCAAAGCTCTCGACGAGACGAGCGACGGCCTGGTTCAGCCGACTGAACTTGTTGCTGCGCATCGCTGGTGCCTCTGCCTCGAGTTCGGTGAGGAGATAGGACAGATCCTCGACCTCGGTGTAGAAGTCGAGGTTAAACGGCAGAGGGTCGTAGGAGGCGATCTTGTCGATCTTGGTCAGGACGTTGATGTGCGGGAGGTCCATCTGGAGCATGGCGCGAAGGGTCAGGAGGAGGTTCGATATGTAAAGCGAGGGCTGGGTGAGGCAGAAGCTATCGCAGAGATGGACGACGACGAGCTGTTCGGGGTTATTTGTCAGCAGCCAGCACGGGTGCCCGGTGGTGTAGGTACTTACTCGGTAGTCCAACTTCTGCAGCTTGAAAAAGATGTTGCGGAGGGAGTTGTGGTGCGTGTAGAGCTCGACCTGGCCCGGACAGTCGAACAGGATGTAGGAATCGCCCAGCTCTTTAAGGCCGTTCTCCAGCCACTCCATATTATGCTCTAGCTCTTCGAATGCGTACAGTATGCCGCCGTTGGGACCCAGCTGGTCATCGGCCATGATCTCCTCCAAGGTGACGAGGTTCCGGATGTCCAGCGCGCAGGGGTAATTGGTCTTGTCGTTGGCGGGGTCGAGGTTGACGACGGAGCACTCGCGTCCGATGGCGCCCATGAACTGGTGCACTGCGCGCAGCGTTAGGTTGAGATTGAGCGCAGAAAAATCCGGACTTGGGACGAGGAGGCAAAAGTGCCGGAGGGGATGCCGGAGAGGATGCCACAAACATGGTCGAGGGGTCAACTTACTGCCATCGCAATACGTGCTCTTCCCCGCGCCTGGGCTGCCGAGCACCAGCTGCGCGAAGGGCATGTCGTGAGAACAGCTGAAGACTTGCAGACTCGAATTAGTTAAGATATATTTTATTAGACCTGACTATATGTCGCTAGAGAAGAGGCCAGCAGGGGAAAGACGAGGAGTAGGCGACGGTGATTGTTCCCAAGGGCGGCAGCTCTACTCAAGTAAGGTACGCGAGGTGCGGTACAGACCTTGAGATCCTAGTCGGGGCTTAGGTAAAGTAGATACCTACCTAAGGTACCTCTAACACAAATCGAGGTTAGCGGCTCTACGTACAGAGCGCCTCACAAGACCATTCGCTGTTGGCTCATCTTTGACTGAAGAATTTCATACATTCTGTACTCACTTACACACCTAAAGTATTTACAGGTTCACAATGTTCGATGTGAGCTTGATCCATGATATTTCTTATGTGTAGGTACCCTTAAATGACCTCTCACATCAGAGATCACCTCGTCCTGCAGAGCGCCCCTTTCCTCTTCTCTTAAAACCTCGGCTATCTTGGATTCTGTCATCGATAGTGTATTCAGTTTGTCTCGGCATCCAGGTCAAATAATTTATAGGTATCATGAGGTCAACAGCAATGACGACCTCGTTCGTCATACGCCACAAGATCTGCTTCATTGCTCGCTTTTTCTTTAGCATTTCTTGACCCTGGGACACCTCACGGTTTGCATGTCCCTCCTCCTTACATTCAGCACTGAAACGCGCGAAGTCGAGCGCACATATTGCGGCACGTATCAGGTGTAATAACATGTAAGCAGCCACCAGCGCTAATCGCAGGCCTGTCGCTGCTATGTGCTTCGACAGATTTTCCTCACATTTCCCGTCCAGTCAAATCTCGACAGTTGATTGTTTGTTGTTTATTTATTTGTTTGTTTGTTTTGTATCCAATTATTTCGAGGCTGTGTATCCTATTGCTAGCACCTCCCTAGGGAGAAAAGACATAGCAAGCCATTATATAGACATTTATATAAGGAAGCTTATTTCTAGCACGAAGGTCTCATTATGCTGTAGCTCCTGGTCTCGACGTCTAGATCCTCCTAACACTTCAAACTAGGTGTTCCGAGTCTCACCTTTATACCGATCTCAACAGTTGACAGCTCAAAACATGTCAAGTTCAATCTTCGACACGTGGATCAAATGTCTTGAGGCATTTGACGACTCATCGCTTTTGGATCCTCAATCCGTTTACGGAGGGGGAAGTACTTGCTTTAGGGAGGAGCTCCTAATCTGGGGCACTCAAGAAGTGCTCCCCAGTGAATTCTCCGACAAAAAGAGGCTTGACGATGAGAATATACGAGGAAATACCATGAAAGAAAGCCTGGATACTATTTATGAGGCTTTAACAAGTGAAAAAAGTGGCAACTTATATGAGCCACAGAATGCAGCAACAAGACAGGAGCCCCGCAGCAGCGAGGCATCCCAACGAACAATCCGGAAGACTGGGGAACAAGCTGTAAGACTTGAGCGTCCTTCAATCACGGCACTTAAGATAAACAATTGTTGACGCCATTTCACAGGGAAAACAAAAAGTGCCAGCAAAAAGGGTGTCGTCAAGCGATTCAGAATCGTCCGCCGCGTCAGAGAGTTCAGTAGATCCGCCAAATGATGGTGGCATCACAAACGCCTTAGACAAGCTGTTTAAACTGGCATCATTTGGTGTTGAAACTGCTCTGCCTAAGAAGGATGAGTGCCCGCAGTTGTTTGAGACCCCCGGCGCTAGGTTCGCTTTCCCTCGGGTGTCAAGACTTATTGCAGAGAAATTTCCCAGAATCGAGGATTGCGCCAGAGTCCCATTTGCAATTCTCTTGAGCATAGCTGTGGCTGTTGCGGCTCGAGGCGAAAAAGAATTTCCTTTCCAGCCTCGAAAAGCTTCACGCCGTGGCAGTTGGGAAAAAAGAAATAACATCACGGACGATGTCTCCGAGGGACTGTCCAGTGTGTCAAGTGTTGAAGCAAGTTCTCAGCGATACTCACTTGGGAGAACCATTTTAAACCTTATTGCGACTATTACACCAAGCCGTACGAGCAAGAAGTGAGGAGTACAGTCCGAGTCAATTTTGTATATTTGCTGACCACGCAACAGAAACCCTGGGGTACAATATATCTGCGTATTCCCTCATTGCCCGCCACCATACCGGCTGTTTGATGACGAGAAGTCCTTTCTTACTCATTTGACGGATGTGCATCGCGATGATCGTGTGGAGCTCCGTGAAGACTTATGGCTATGGCGCAGCATTAACAACGTTCTATGTTTTAGGGCAAGGGATGATTTGAGAAAACACTTGCATGAGAAATATCCGGGCCGCCTCGATGAGGTGCTCGAGAACGCGATGCTGAACTCTGCTGGTCGGAATGAAACCCTTGTACATCCTGCAGCGTGGTGCCCCGTTTGCTACACTCCTGTCCAGACTGAGCCTGAAGCACTTTTAAAGGATGGCGACGAGCTCGTACCGCAGTTTCCGGCTCACCTCCGCAAGGATATTGCCGACCTTCTACAGGAGGCTTTGAGGGGTGTGACTCATCTGAAAAAAGGGATGGGGGAGCCGGTCGCAGTCTAGTACACGGAAGCCACCGTGAGGGATTGTGTTATACACTTTGCCTCGTACGTTCCCTGCACACTTGTTTGAGCAAGTTTGTACTGTGTATTTCAGCGCATTAATTAAGGAATTAAGAATTAAGAAGAAACCTACCAGTATGGTAGAATAAGTAATACGCTTAAATAAACAAGAAGAAGAAGAAACAGCTACTGGTCAATATTCCCAGCCCTCGTGTTGGAAGAACCTCACTGATGATTTCACACATAGGTACATTAAACCTACCTGTTCTTATCGATTGAAACGACAGCGAATCAATCCAATCAATGTCGGTCCACCTACGTCTGTGTACCTCCAGGTAACTTCAAGCTCCTAGGTTAGTAAGGTCACGGTTCAGATCTACCAGCATCATCAACCTTTACACAACAGAAACAAATTCATTCTACCCAACCACATCATATCTTCTCCAAGCGCGACCCAGTCCTCAAACTCGGCCCTACTCCGTATCAATCGGCATCGTTTCACGGTGAAAACAAACATGGCGCCTGGTGAGCAATTCAAGAAATACATAAGTATCTAGCATGGATCGCTAACATGGGCAAATCACCGCGATGCCAGCCGCGCAGTTCGAGCTCGCGCAACCGCCCAGCGATGCGATATCCGCCCTCGTCTTCGCCCCCGAGTCCTCCTCGCGCCTCCTGGTCTCCTCATGGGATAGGAACGTATACCTATACGACACACAGGCCGCCGCCGCCGAGGGTAGTCAGGGTCAGCAAGGCTCATTGATCCGGACGATAGAGCACCGCGCACCCGTGCTAGACGTATGCTTCGGCGTGAGCGATGACGAAGCCTTCAGCGCCGGCATGGACTGGCAGGTATGGCGACTCGACCTGGCGACTGGCGAACAGACGGCTCTGAGCAGGCACTCGGCGCCCGTGCGGAGGGTCGTGTATAGCCGCCAACACGGTGAGTAGTAAACAAGCCACGGGCCACGAGCCATAGCATGCATAGACAGACGCTCCCCCGCCGACGACAAGACAAGACAAAAAAAGCTAACAAGCCCGACCTGCCCCGAAAGGCCTCGTCATATCTGCCTCATGGGACAGCACCCTCCACGTGCACGACCCGACCGACACGACCCAACCGCCCCTCGAGATCGCGCTCCCGGGCAAGCCCCACGCCATGGCCGCGAGTCCCTCCAAGCTCGTCGTGGCCATGACGTCCCGCCTCGTCCACATCTACGACCTCGCCGCGCTCGCCTCGGGCCTGGCCTCGCAGACGGCCCCCGTGCCCTGGCAGCAGCGCGAGTCCTCGCTCAAGTTCCTCACGCGCGCCGTGGCCGCCATGCCCTCCGACGCCGGCTACGCCACGAGCAGCATCGAGGGCCGCGTGGCCGTCGAGTTCTTCGACGCCTCCGCCGAGTCGCAGGCCCGCAAGTACGCCTTCAAGTGCCACCGCCAGACCCAGCCCTCGCCCGCCGACGGCGCCCCCACCGACGTCGTCTACCCCGTCAACGCCCTCGCCTTCCACCCGGCCTACGGCACCTTCGCGAGCGGCGGCGGCGACGCCACCGTCGCCCTCTGGGACGCCGACGCCAAGCGCCGCATGAAGGTCTACCAGAAGTTCCCCGACAGCGTCGCCGCCCTCGCCTTCTCCGCCGACGGCCGCCACCTCGCCATCGGCGTCTGCCCGGGCTTCGAGACCGGCATGGACGACTACTCGGGCCAGGGCCGCACCAAGATCCTCGTCCGCGAGCTCGGCGAGAATGAGGCCCTACCCAAGGGCAAGGCGAAGTGAGCGCACGGGTAGGAGAACGCGACAACGGACAGACACGGCGCACCAATTCATTAATCAAGCAGACGCCAAGGAAGAGACCAAAAGGGGGGAGGGCCAAGAAATAATCATCCATACATCCATCTTCTTATCGACCACCAGGTTCAAGATCAGCCGGACTCATCTAACCTGATGAAATCCCATTTCACTCCCACCCTCCACGCGCGCCCTGTTCAAGACGACTAAGAACGCAAACCAGGGCACTGGAGAGGAAGGCCTCGGCTAGAAAACAAACCACCATTGTAGAGGACATTTCCCCCTCGCCTACCCTGTGTCCAGCTACCTCTCTACTACTACCTACCTATCTATCTAATTCACAAAAATTCCCTGCTCAAGGCGGCAGCGGCTAGCTCAGCTCGCTAGATAGATACACAGGTAGATACACAGGCAGTCAGATAGATGATGTATAGTAACGTCCCCAGAACCGGCGTTATGGTACGATACGGTACGACAATAATAAAAAGCCTGCAAAAAAAAACCAAAAAAAACCCCATGCTCCTCTTGAATTAAACTATCTATTTCACAAGAATATCCCCCAATGCTTTACTTAATTACCGGTCGTGACTACGAGCGAGCTTCGCAGCCAGGCATATGATATATCAACGCGGAACACGGTGTATCGCATACAACGTAGGATATGATGACAGTTTATTACGGAGAGTATTGTTGATAGCTCCTTCGGTACATATGAATACACCACGGCCACGGCATTTCTGCACATCCTACATTCGTTAATTACATACATACCTCCCCTAAATATAATTACCCTTCCCAGCTCACACACCAAAGATCCGAATGCTCACGGCACCGTAAAAGCCAGCAGAAGTTAGCGAGTAGCAAGATCATCCCACGTCTTCTGACAAACAAAAATCACAGATCCCAGTGTTCGGTTTCGGCCTGGCTATGTGTAATCAATGCCAGGACCGCTTGAGCAGTGCCCATCACTTCCTCGTGAGACTTTCTCTCAGACACCTCGTCCGGCTGCGAATCTTTTACTATATTCTGTATCATGAGATCCATGCCATCGTATTCGCTTAGTTTTTCGGAATCGATATCACTGCCTTCGAAGTCGCCAGTCGTCTCGGGTATGTACTGAACCGGTTGGCCTGTCACACTCTGCTGATCTCTTTCGCTTTCATCCCTTGCCTGCCCACAGAACCTGCCTTCCTCTTCATTATATCCGTCATCACTGACTTGATATCTATACACTTGATATCTATACTCTGGTGAAGCTGTTGTGAATATGAAGGATTTGTCGGTGCTACGGCGACTCTGCAATCTTCGCTTGTTCCTAAAGTTTTCAAAATCGGACGCTCGTCTCTTCCGTAATCCTGCTTGCTTCATCTCTGGTCCCGATGAAGGTATCGACGTCGGATGGAATGATGGCGAGGGCTGAACGATGCTATTGTCGTCTATCTCGACTGTTCCCGGTTTTTCCATGTCTAGATCTTCTGTAAAATTGTCTCTAGTTGGCCATAAATCTTTTGCAATCTTACGGCGAACATTCCGCTGCCGGCCACCCAACCAGTATTGCTGACTTGAAGTTGCTCCCAGTTTGCCATTCTCGGCAACGATCCCAGCCTCTAGCGAGAGCTGCCCGAAAGCAGACAGCGATCTCGATCGCTTGCGCTTGTGTCTACACGTCGTGATAAAGGTAAACCCGGGGGCTACCTCGTCGTCCGAGAATCCGTCACCAGCGCGCCAAGTCGGTTTTGGTCGACTTGAAGATTTTAAAGGGCGGAATTCCCCCGGCTCTCGGTAATTATACAGTCTAAATACCCCTTTCGTGATATACGAAGTCTCACTGTTGGCGGACTTGTCCGGATGTGGCCGTGATGAGTAGTTTTGCCGCTCTGAAGTATGCAGTTCAACAGGGTTATGCTGTCGTGGCCTAGAAATGTTACTCCGTGTACCATTTTCACAACCTTTGTCTTGCCTCGGGTGGCTATGATGAGAGACATCATTGCGTCTCCTGGCTCGGCCTCGTGATGGGCTCCTCCCCCGGCCTGATCTCGGCCTAGATTGCCTGCTCGTGGAGGATACGGCACGGTATAAGTCGCTTCGATAGTTATCCGAGCCTAGCTCGACAGATCCTGAACGTGGTGAAGAGCATAGGGAACTGTAGCTAAACTCGCTGTCTAATGGTCAACTGGAAGTACTTCTATCTGTTGAACATCAACTTCGCAACATGCATACCTCGCATGACGTGCTCCTATCATGGGGCAAAAATTCGACGCTACAGATCTTCTCCGCTTCGAATTTGCCCGCACGGGCGAGTGGGTTCCATCTCTTGCGTATATTTCTCCGGCTTCATTCCGGAGCTGCTGGGAGCCTATTGAATGGGTGCGTCTAAGAATGGCCTGGCTACCCGAAGCACCCGCCGCGAGGGAGGCAGCTGGGCTTGTGTAGATGGCCTCCATGGGAAGGGATGTGGAAGGCACGACAGCCAGAGGCATCAAGTTCGGTCACTCGTGTGGATATATGGCTGAGCTAGCCAAGGAGAAAGTGAAGTAGAAAAACGGCAATTAATTGAGAGATTCGTTGTATACCAGCTTGGCCCGTGGAGCCAACTACGCAGAAGATGATGCCGCAGAACAGGCTCAGCTCAGACACGATGAGAGTATTAGGATGTAGCAACGTTTACAACAACGGCGCCGAGGTGTGCTTCTAAAGCTTTCTAATCCAACACGTTCAGGTAGGAACGTACCTACTACCTACATGTAGGCTAAGTGGTAGCTTACGGATAGGTCATGTCGGATAGAAGAAGGCTCTTGCCTCCTCTCATTGGCTAGATGTAAGTACTGCGGTAGACATATGGTAGATGGGAAGGGACAAGCATCATGGACATCCGTGTAGGAAAGCACAGCCAACCAATCAATGCTTCTATTGCCTTACATCATGTCGCCCACCTTCCCAGATGATAGCCCGTACCACAGTCAGACGTAAATTGGCTTGCTAATGTGCGTGGGTGTTGAGTTGTGGCTGCCCGTGCAGATCTACAAAGCTGGCTAGAAGGATGTCAATTACAGGAACTCAAGACTGTCCGGAAGCGATTATCGAATGTAAGTCATCGCTCGACCAGCCACTTACCACTCTACATTAAACTGCAGTTGCCATGGTATGTATGTCCTTCTCACGCTGTTATGAAGCGCCCGGCTTGACAACATTCTAAATACTTACCTAAGAAGGTAGGTAGACAGTAGATCCAGTGCCGGTTCTTCATCAGTTCCGACTTGACGATCTCGCAGCAGCTATACTTATATCATATGCTAAGGTACCCAGCGTCTACAGATTACACTCGATGAAACGTGAAATGTGTATCGATAATACCAACTTCGGAGCCGAATCGTGTAGTCCGGATTTGACTCTAATCTTTTGCAAGGAGCCCGCTACACCACGGAGATGTTCGATAAGGGTGAAAGCATGCATACAGGTACTGTAAGCAGTTTATGGCGAATAGATATACACAATGCAGATATTCATTCTATTCACTCAATCATATTGAATACAATATTCAGTGTCATATTTCCAACCAACTTACTCAACCTGGTATTCAATCCTCCGTATTAAGGCGATGCAAAGCGGTAAGCCGACCACCCCGCATGCGAGACCCTTATTTTACTTGACAAATCGTGCAAAAAATATCTACAAATATGCATACGCTTAGTTGCGCTACGTCAAATAGTGCCGTGGATTAGCGAGCACGCTACCTCTCGTAGGTTAGGAATTCCGTTAAGTAACTCGACGGCCCACACGGACATCGGCTTCCGCCAGTTAAGCAAGGCACGGCGAGGCCCGGCTAAGCAAGCAACAGCAATAACCGGCCGCGAAATTTACATGTGCCTCCTACTCGATCGTTCAGCCATCTGGTCTGGTCACTACTTACCTAGCCCCTATCGGCGCCTCGGTCAAGGACAAAGCAGCATAATAAGGGGGAGAAACCGAGGACAACGCATAGAGAACGGTCACGCAAACATGCGGTACCTACTTCTACGTCTTACATCTCCTACACCTACCTACCTACCCTACTGACCTACCTACCCACCTGAGCAGTTTAAATAATGTCAGCCCTGCATTGCATACCTAGGTCGACTTGGCCACGTCGGCGCGATCACATCTCAAGTACCTAGGCTCTTTGCGGAGAAGTTTCTTGGCGAAAATGAACATGCTCGGCGCTAGCCCGACGTTTGCGCCGTCATTTCAGCCCTACCTACTTACCTATCTCGTGGTTGCCCTCCCCGGATTGGACCTTTGGCTCATAACGGCTGGCTTGGGCTGAGGGGCAGACTCCTTCAGCCGAGGCGGAGCCGGCCTGGGGAAGAAGAGCGCTCGGGTAAGAAGTAGGTACTTACCTAAGGTAGCTATGCCATCATAAGGACGCTCGGCATCATATCAGCCTTGGTCGCAAAACGGCTGCGAAACGGCTGTCCCGCCGGGATGGTACGATGATCACGGGGTTGTGTGTTTGTGTCAGGAATTACGTAGTCGAGGGTAGGAGGGTTGGATCACGTTGGCCGAGCAGGGCACGACGATGCCTTCGGGGTGCGACCACACTGGAATGCTGGAGATCCTGGTAGCTGGCTACCTAAGGGACTCGACGAAACGTGGTTGCTTCTCTCCCCAGCTGAGGCTATCTGGGGCCGGTGTTTGTGTGTCGACTTGTTACATGTGACGAGAATTATATCCAGTGCATTACTGTCCACATAGTGTAGGTACTTCGTACAGCACAAACAAGCCAGCAGCGTCATAGTCTAAACATGGAGAGAGATGTTGAAACGTTCTGCAGATCAACAGCACAGCATCGAGATTGCCTGTATCTAATAATCTATCTAGGCTCGCTAGGTAGCAGATTCGTATATCGGATCGCCCGTGCCTGACGATCATTCTCCTCTGCGCCTACGTAGTCGTATAATCTCGTGGGAGAAAAAAGTCCGGATTGGGACAGCTGCGAGAATCCTATTGGTGAACGATCGACTAGGGGAGATAACGATTGACTATCGTACGTGCCATCTGTCCGCGCGCACCCGATATTAAGGAATGATGTAGCTATGTTATCATGTATGGTGCCCTACCATGGTGTTGGGCCTACCAACCTACAGTGCCTAGGTAGATAGAGCTCTCTACATGTGGGTAGGTATCTGGGTCCTTTTGCATGACTAAACAATCGGATTGTTGCAGTTTTCTTCTCCAGATCGCAGAATCCGTAGACTGCGTGGCCCGATTTTGAGCTAGCGAGCAACCGCTGCCACCGCCAAGCAATGGACAAAAAAAAAAGTCCTCCGACTTGGGGCTATGTACGCGTACTTAATGCACCTTGCACGTTGACCCAGAGAGTGCATTTATAAATAGATACCCTTTCTTGTTGTGTAAGCCTCAAGCCAAGCGCGAGAACCCTTTGACCGGCGGCGTATTGCTTCAAAGACAGACATTCTGGGCGTCAACAGCTGGAAGGCTCAGGTGATCAAGAATGCCCTGGATATCCCGAGTGGCGTTTCTGACCAAGAACTTGGTGTATGACAGCCTATCTCTCTACATCCCTCTTCTTCTTCCTGCTCTTGAGTAGTTTGGGGAGGGACTGTTCGCTGTTATCAACTGCCTGTACTGAAGGGAGGCATTGGTATTTGTGTCGTGCAACATATCCGGCAAGCATTCAATTTTCTGGTTCCTCATCGTGGCGGTGAGAGACATCGGGATGAAAGCTAGGTACCCGCTCGCGTGGCTTCTGAATGCGAATCATTGTTTATCATACTGCCACAAACACAAAGGCAGAGGTATGCTAGCCACAGCATTGGTCAAGGCCAAGTCGGCCAACAAGAGGTTGCCAGCCAGCATCTCGGTAGTGTACCAACGTTTGCTCACCGGACATTCGTATATTCAAAGCTCGAGAAAGTCCATACGTACCCGGTAAGGCGAGGTAGAGGCATATATGGGTACACAAAGTAGATGCCGGATGACGGAATATGCCAACTCGGACCAACGGTGTCCTTTTTTTTTTTTTTTTTTTTTTCTCTCTCTCTCTCTCTCTCTGAAGTTGAACGCTCCTCACCGCCTGGACGGGAATCTCCTGTCTGATCCCATCTCCCATCCGCACTGTAGAAAGAACCTTATTAGTACCCGAGTCCGTAGGTACCTACATAGTCCCTTTTTGTGCTGGGGTTCGAGGTTGCGCTACCTTTGCACTAAGTACCTTAGTAGGGGGCTCAGCTGTTAGCAGCGTTAAGCAGCACCGTATTTTCTAGGTACGTGGAGGTACATTCGTTGGAGTGGAAGCTACGAAGGAGAATACAGGGAGTGTAGTGTACTCCAATTCACATCCGCCACCTAGATTGATACAAGGAGAGTGAGCACGAGATCAAATGAAATAAACAGTCTACTCACTTTGTGATGATAGATGTCATCTGTTGTTCGACAGAACCTACCTACTTACTCCAGCAGGGAATATTGGTATACCTGAGCTGTCGATGGAGATTTATTCAAGAGAGGAACTTCGTAGAGTGTAGAGGCTTCAAGGGGAAATACTTATATGTACTTAGATACCTGGTATGCCAGGGTGGTAGGCACTACATTAGGTGGCTCGTATTGTTTATTGACGCCATTGCTAACCCATGTCCCTAAGACCCGTATCCCTTCTAAACTCATCGTTGTGCATATGCTCCCGCCCAAAAGAGAATGCCTCACAATAGGATTCAACTGCTCATTTAGGAGTTGGTATTTCATAAATCGGACAAAAGTTAAACTTGATGATCTTGATATTTTCAAGGAGACCAGAGCAGCTTGACCAGAATATTAGGTAATTACTTAATTACTTAAGTAAGTATTAATTGTTGTTTCTACTGTACATACCTAGGGGTGGCTTGCACGTGCTAAACTACTGTAAACATATAAAATGATAGGCAGTGAGATCTAGGGTTTCTAGGGGTATGTCCTCCCCCCCTTTTCAGCCGCACCAGAGAACTTCGTCTCTTGACTCGTAATCTTCGTCATACATAGCTGTAAGTTGCTCTCTGTAGGCGGATACTTAGAGTACATTTATAGTACATGAACCACATGTACACTAAGTATCTAGTGTATCTCTGCTGGTGGATGTTATGTTTCATCTCTTATGCTACAAGATAACAGGGCAGCAGCACGACTTTAGTAGGTACTTTACGCACCTGCACCACGCTTCCATTGATGATTGATGTTGGTCTAGGACTTCATCCCCATACCTTCGCCGTGTACCTAATCCACACACCGAGTATCAACATGCACAGGCGGGTACCATAAGTCCCCCCGAGTCCTCCAGATGTTTGTCCCAACCCTGCTCTTACTGTATGTAGGTACCTAAAGTACTTTGTACAACACGTCAGTTTTGTCGACTCAACTCGTCTCCCTAACATCCCGGACTGCAAAGTACAGTACCATGGAGCCGACAGGCATCTTTCCCCCTCTAGTCTCCCTGGTGGGGAAGCACGTATGTGAGAGTACTAAGCGTAGCTTGTAAATAGGAGGCGTAGGAGGTATCCAAAATAATTACAGCCCTTGCCTGATCGTTTGTGGCTTGCATCTTGCAGCTCCGGCTCCCACTCGGCGCGGCAGCCGGCTGCATAATAATAAGCCAGCCAGACGAAGGAGAGCCGATCCCTTCATATGATTCCATTTACCAACCTGTATGATACCATCTCGATCAAAATAGGTACCATGTACTTCGCATCCGGCCGATCCAAGGGTACATAAAAAATACGTGCCTACCTAGGGAGTGTACTTCGTACACGCTACCAGAGAATATATATCCTGTATCTACCTAGATATTTCCATATCGATTGTCCGCTCTATTCTCCCGAAGATTGATTGAGCTCCATCCTTCTTCGTCTCGCATGCTAGTTCTACGGGTTACGAATCTCGTCCTATTATCCATCAGCTAACGCCCCCTTTGGTGTATAAAGCCCGTCTTCTAACTCCCATTCCGACCCAACCTCTACTTACACCGCAACTCGATCTCTGCCACGACCTCCTTAATACCTACCTTACGGACGATTGCTTGATCGCGTGACAGCGTCTACTGCGGCGAATCTCCTGCCCCGTATCGTTCTACTTTCGGAATATGAGCAGAAACCGTCCTCAGAGAATACAGCTTCGTTTCCTTGCACCATAGAAGATTTCAGGTCGAGATGGGTCACACCAAGAGCTTCTCGGTGGCAGCACCGGTGGACGACGACTTTGAGTTTGACGAGAGTTACTTCAGACAATTCTATAAGCCCCTGTCAAACCTGCCAACACCTCCGCCTTCTACCCGGCATTCCTCGGCGAACCACAGTCCTCGCGTATCCATCGATGACACCGAGGGCCCCCATTCCCAATATTTAGGTCCGTTCATACGTCCATCAAGTTAGCGCTCTCGCCCTGCACATACTGACGTTTAAGACAGGACCGGCCGCCCACCTGGCAAGGATGCTGCCCCCAGGAGCTTCGTTCATCACACCATCCATCCCTACGGTGCAGCAGATGTTGGCACAGGCTGGCCTCCCGATTGACACCATCGCCCTGGCGGTCTGCATTCTAGACTCCCTAGATTCCAAGTTTTCCCGCAATTGGCGGCTCTCCTTTCCCTTAAGTCGCCAGGGCCAGCCAGCGTCGAAACGCCACACCCTCCCTTCAGTGCCCGGGCAGCCGACGCACATCGACTCCGTTTTCCCTGAGATTATCATTTTAGCAGCGCTGAGGATCGCCGACAAATTCGTGGAGGACGAACGGAGCCCGACACCGCATTTGGGCTCAACCGTCGGACATCCAACGTGGACGTGCGAGCAGATCAACTTCACGGAGCGTTGCATCATGGAGAGTCTAAGCTATAGGATCCTACCCCTGTGGGAACCGGCCCTGATCAAGCAGGCCAGGCACGACATCGAGATGGCGCGGCGAGAGATTATCCAGCAGAGCACAGGGGGTGTCGGCGAGGACGGGAGAAGACACTTCAAGTCGATGAGTTCAGGCCATGCCGTCGGGGGACTGGGCCTGCAACTGACTCCTGCAGCCACGCCCGACACGGAACGAAACGCGTGCTTCGACCAGATCTAGTGACTGGCTTATCAATCGTACGCTGTCCGACGCGCTGCAGGTAGCCCATTGGACAGACACGACAAACAGCGAACGACACGCAGTCCCATACAAACGAGCACGCAAGGGCAGGATGAGAGAGCGAGAGAGAAAAAAAATACTCTCGGTGGTGCCACTGTTCTTCCTACGCGCGGTTGTGAGCGACGCCGCACGTACGCACTATTTCACATATGCATTTATTAATTGGACATGGCTGCATGACAGGGCTCTCTTGCATAAGGCCTGGCTGGGCTTGCATTTTTCGGACGACCTGGAGAGAGGGGGGACGGAGAACCGGCGTTACGTTTTGCCTCGCTCACACGGGACGACACCGCTCTTTTTTCTTGCGTTTTGTGTCTTCCATCCCATCTATTACGCGATCGTGCGATCGTGCATCTCCACGGTGCCGACCCGCCTACCAAGGTAGTACCGAGCTACGGGCTGCATAGTAGTACATGGCAAGGCGACATTCCGAATCGAATGTTCTCCGTGCCAGAGGAATGAATCTAGAACACACGCACGCACGCAAAAGGGCATTCTCCCGAAAAATTTCATCGCAGGCTTTCTCGGATTGGTTTTTCTTGGGCTTGATTGCCCGTCGGTCTGGGCGGATCTGGGTTTCATAAGGGTCTGGAACAGGAGTTTTCGTTGTCTTTGAAAGTTACTTTTCCTTTGCTACGATCTATTCCACTGGAGAGGAATATGTGCTTTTCGAGTTCTATACCCCCTTGATAATCGCACGTTGCATTTTGCTCCATATTTCTGTTGAACCTCAAACTGAGGTGCTACCCAGCCTACCCCTACGTCCTACGTGATTCCCGTAAATGCCATGCACCTTGCTCTCGCGAATCGAGTCATGAATAACCGAGAAGAGTCAGGTAGGCAGCCGGAAATAAGCCACGAATGATCGACCACCGTCCACACTCAGGCTGAACTTAAAATAGATAGCATCATTACACAGCTCAACAGCGCCGGGCCGTATGTTGTTCCCATCTCGTGCACTTACGTAGTAGAGGTTTGCTGGATGGATATGAGTATATGAGATGTGCACGTGCCAAGATCACTCCCGAGTTTTTGCGGGCCGAAAGGAAATAATAAATAAATTCCCGACGGGATGGAGGTACAGTAGGAGGCGACAAACTAAGACCCTGTAATACCGAGTGCTTACTTCCTACTCACCCACCCAGTATCGGAGTATAAGCTGGAGGCCGCATGCGGCGACTCTTACATTACACTTTCATCTATACAGGATTATTGCAGACCGTCCTTGGCAGCCCAGGACTCTGAACAGTGCTGCAGGTCCAGGACTGAGAACGAGTGAGAACAAATACGGATAAAATATAGACGAGAGCTGTGCGTCAGATTGGGAAACAAAGGCCGGGCAAGCAAGCAAGCCCTCTCCAGCTCCAGGATCTACCTATGTTATCTAGAACTTCTTCCCCTCCCGTCCCCCTCCACATGCCCTATCCCATCGTAATCTCAAGTTCAGGCGGCTGGCTGGTTCATAGGACGTGGTCGTTTCGCAACATAAAGAAGCTGACGAATCCTGCGACCCATGTGTTCATTCAACAGGCAAAATAGCAACAACGAGCGAACGAGCTGGTCTCGGCCGGTTAAATATCTCCAAAAGATGGCATCTATCCAAGTAATAAATCACGTCTTTTCTTCTCCAGCTGTGGCTGCGGCTGCGGCTGCAATTACGTTATTTTTTCTCATCATCATCATCATCATCATCATCATCAGCCGCCTCCAACAGCCTACAGGACGAACCGACGTCTCAGGTGGTTTTGTTTTACATAATGGAAACTACACATAAAGAGGCGCCTCGATGCTTCCTTTTCTGACAGACAGCCCGACCATGCAATGTGATGCGATGCGATGGGATGGGATTGCTACAGCCGCTGATGCGAGTGACAGGCAGACATATAGTCAGAGAGGAGCAGACCAGGGCGCGAGAGGAGAATCGGCAGTTTTATCACGTTGCGAGGCTCAACTCTCTCATTCGTGGATCCGTATTTTATTCCTTCCTTGCCGCCCGGGGTCTCTCTCCCTCTCTCTCCTTCTGAATTGATTGATTGATTGATATTCGCGTAGATTGAGCTGTGCCCGGGTCAGGGAATCGACGCTCGCACATACACGAGGCCATCTCGTAACCAATAATGCGGGATGGAAAATCTCGTGTTGAAAAGCGCCGCGAGCGTCATGTACCTTCCCATTCGTACGGCGTACTACATGGCTTCAACATAGACAGACCATGAAGCGTGTACGATACTAGAAAAACAAAGACGATTAAGTTCTCGACATCATTTGACCAGCCTTTATGAGAGTTGATCATGAAGTTGATGAAGCCTCGTCATTGAACGTACTACGGGTTTACTTCGTAACTACCTACTTAGGCACTCTTCTATCCCCGCAAGGTTCTCCCACTCTACCGAGGAGAAACTTGAGCTCTATAGCATTTCCCCTCGCTTGATTGAAGTGTCCTTAAACTCTGAATTATCATTTTACGAAGTCGTAGTATCGCTAGAGTGTGGGATTAGAAGCAATGCCGTCCCGTGCAATTCGGGGCGAAGGAAGGACGCACCAATCCAGGCCTCTTACGACTTGCTACCTGGAAACCAATATATGCCTCGCAACTTGAATCAAATCAAAATTATCTCTAACAAGAGCAACAGCAAGAAGTAATATATGTTTTTACATATCTTTTTTTGCCAATATATAAGAACTGCCAGACATGAAAGACTCACACGTCAGAGGTACCAGAGTCTACAGGTTTTGCCTATTCTAGCGTATCCTTATCAGAGGCATGTTTCCTTATCAGGCCAGAAGGGGACTAGCGAGGGGTACACGGCAGAATTCTTTGTTACACCGCCTCCCGCAGATAGGTAGCTGCTCGTATGAGAGCTCCCCACTGTCGCATCCATCTACAAGCCGGGTCACTCACTGTAAGCGCGCACATGCACCGTCGAAGCCTCACAAACCGGATACTATAAGACATGGCGAAGAAACGGGCGAGGGAGGCCGATGGCGCGACGGAACCGCGCGACAATGACAAGATGGTCGAAGACAGCGACAGCTCGGATGACGAGGTGAGCGGACAGCGCCTGGGGCCGCCACCATTTCTGTCTGAAGCTGACTGACTTGTCTCCTCGAGGATTTCGAAATGATCAACGTCGACTTCGAATGGTTCAACTTCAACGAGAAGATTGACTTCCACGGCACGAGATCGTTGATACGGCAACTCTTCGACGTAGATGCCCAGCTCTTCGACGTCTCGGCCCTCGCCGACCTGATCCTCTCCCAGTCGTCCATTGGCTCGACCGTCAAGACGGATGGCGAAGAGTCCGACCCCTTCGCCCTTTTGACGGCCCTGAACATACAAGAGCATCGCCAGAAGAAGCCCATCGCCCAGATCATCGAGTATCTAACCGAAAAAGCCAGAGCCACCCCGTCGCTAGCACCAATACCCGAACTCCTTGCGTCTGGCCAGCATGTCGGTGTTATACTTTCTGAGCGACTGATCAACATGCCCTCCGACATCGTGCCGCCACTATACAGCATGCTCATAGATGAGATCAAAGATGCCGTCGAAGACGAGGAGCCGTACGAGTTCACGCATTACTTGATCGTCTCCAAGACGTACCATGAGATCGAATCGAAACTGGACGTCGAAGAGAGGAAAAAGAAGAAAGGAAAGCAGGACGCCACACTCTACTACTTCCACCCCGAAGATGAGGTGCTGCAGAAACATGCGGTGGCATACGGTAGCTACCCATTCAGCAAGATGGACGACGCTGTAGCAGATAGCAAGCGAGCATTTCAGGAGATGGGTGTCATGCCCATGGGTTCTCTGATATTGATTGAGGCTAGTAAGTTCGCGGATGCCGTCAAGGCGGTAGGCGAATATCTGAGTGCTCCATCGTGAGGGAATCGGAAAGGGACAAAAAAAGGGGGTGATGAAACCAAAAAAAAAAAGACATGCGTCACATCCGCCCATTTTTGCCGCTTGGGCTTTTCGCCTTCTGCTTTTCGCTTTTCCGCATGCGAATTGTACACCTATGAACGCCTTTTCTGTCTCTATTCTTACCACTTAGTCTAATCGCTGCATGAGATAGTCCACCTCGACCTCTTTCGTGATGGGAATCACGAAATCCCTGTACATTGACTCCACGGCGTCGACGTTGATCTTGCCCGTGCCATTCGCATTGTCCGAGGACGGGTCGGTGCCGTACGTCTGGGCCTTGAGGCGAAGGCGGGCGAGCACTTGCTTCTCCACGGCGGCATTTGTGATGGACTCGCCGATGCCGTCGCGATCGCCCGCCTTGATCAGCTTCGTGTACTTGTCCGGGTCGGACTGGAACTTGGACTCGGCCACGAACTTGCCGAAGTGGATCCTCCGCGACAGGGCTTGGAGGCAGGCGATATCGCAGGTTGCCGAGGAGCCGTAGTTCTCGGCCGACTCGCCGCTATCACCCCTTCCGAAGTCGGGGCACACGGCGGGGAGGAATTGCTCGACGTAGAAGTTCTTGATCCTCTCGTTCACGTTGACGCTGTTGGGATGGAGGATCTTGGGATAGTCCAGGGGCTTGAGTATGGGCTTCTGGAGGGCGTCGGGGAAGAAAGGGTATTCGTCGGGTGCCTCGTAGCGGCGGATCAGCGACTGGAGCTTCTCTTGCTCATGCAAGTACCAGTCCATGAAGCTGAGACTGTTGTCGGAGCCAAGGGCGACAGCGCCCGGCTTGTAGATGGACTTGTTCAGCGGGAACTGGACTCTCTCGATGAGGTGGAAGGTAATTGTGTCCTCTAGACGGCTACACGTGAAGTCAGTGAGCAAGATGGTGTGGGACAAAAGGGAGGCCTGCCCGGCTCCAGGCTATGAGTAGGCGGGCGGTACTTACATCAGTTGGAAGCGAATGTTGGAGAGGTCGAGCGCTTTCGAGGCATCTTTGAGATCAATTATAGTATCCATGGCTGCCTTTTTCTCGTATTATCCTCCAAATCTCACCGTTTGTGAATTTGGTGCTGATTTGTTGACTCTCTCAACTCGACCTCGTCCGTCAGACCAATGGTCGGGTCGCAATGGAGGGCAGGTTTCACAAGCTGGCTCTAGTGGGGCGACGGCATCGGAGTACATTATTCATTATCTTATCGTGGTATGTGGCGCTAGCTAGGGTACATGCCGGCGTTGGTCCCCGCGAGTACCTCTTTAGTACCCTACTCCACGAACGCCGGCGATTTGATCTCGTGAGATACATACATCTACATTCCCATGTCCGGAGGTGAGATACATGTACTTTAAGGTCGGTACGAGGGTACGTAAGGATGAGACGGGAATGGCTCGTGCCGAAATATTGACCCCGGTAGGTAACACCAACCCAAAAGCCAACCACTAAACTAAAGTCAAATGCTTATACCTTATCGTGTTTCGATAGCTTCAATTCAATTCAATTCATTGTACTGAATCAATACCCCGTTCCAAATTCCCGCGGCCTTTGCGATATCCCCTCGACTCGCTCCTCACCTCCTCGAATACGGACTCCATATGGACACCCTCACGACGAACATTCACAGCTGCTGAGCTACCTCGACCCAACAACCAACGAAGGACAGAATTACGCGCATGGACGATTCGGATCTACATAATGCCTTCCACGACGAAGCCCCCATGGGCGAGGACTCGATCCTTACGGTAGCTGCTCCGATTATTATGATTTTCTTCTCGTCCTTGCCTTCTCGTCACTTCTCTCGCCATGTGTCTGTTGTTTTGTCTGACCATTAAGGTGTGTAGTCGCGAGGTCTAGGCGCATTCACTCGAAAGGTCACGACCACGGCGAGTCACCTGGCCGGTCACGCCATTGATCCGGCTGGAGGCCATTATCACAATGCCATGGGCCAGGTGCACAAGCAGCTCGCACGTCCCGTCGTGCAGCGGAAGATCTTCTCCATGGCCAGGACATCCCCCACCGATCTCGTGCGCTCCAAGTTCTCGACCGCCGAAATACAATCTCGCGCCCTATCCCATCTATCCGACGACATGCTTCAGAACATTCCCGAAGACGAGAACGCATACTCCCTCTTCCAGGGCTTCCAGGCCACCTTTCCCGAGCTCACCCTCGGCGAGGACGGCAAGAGGCGCGGGAGAAGGTCCTCGAGGGGCAGGAGGATGATCGAGGAGACCCCGACGGCCGCCAACACGCCGCAGCACCTGCACAAGCTGAAGAAGGGGAGATCCGCCCTGATCCATGAGCTGGAGATGCTCAGCATACGGAAAAACATGGCCACCAGTGAGATACGTGAAATCGACAACAAAATTGCAAATCTCACGGGCATGCGTAGGATTATTCTGGAGAGGTTCGCAAACCTGGAGCAGGAGGAGGTGATATTAGAGCACGACGGTAAGATGCCGTTGGATCTTGACGAGGATATCTACTTGGATTCCTTTTTTTACACAAAATATTGGATTTCTTTATATTGCTGCTACCAACTATTTCCCGTACTAACTGTGCGCGACAGTGGTTGATATGGAAGGCCGGATAGAGGAGGCACAGGAACTTCTGAATGAGGCCGAGTCTCTCGCCGCCGCGACGGCTAACCCGACGAGGTCAGACGAGGACGATTTGGTAACGGACCAAGATGTTGATGAATTCATGTCCAAATCTATATACGAGAAGATACCATCCGCACCAGGCACTTCGTCTCGTCAGAAGCAACACAAGACAGCCCGGCGGAAATCCATGCCTACTATACATGAGCAATTCGACCCGGGCTCCAACATACGGGAAATCAAGGCCCACACCGACCAGGTATTAGCACTAGATTTCGACGTACCATTTGGCACCATGGTATCAGCATCCCGTGACGACACCGTGAAAGTATGGGACCTCAATGCCGGACGGTGCATAGGCTCACTCGAAGGCCATACGGCCTCTGTTCGGGCGCTTCAGGTAGAGGACAACATTCTCGTCACGGGTTCTGCGGATGCTACGGTGCGATTATGGGATCTCAGCAAGGCCCATTACGACCCTCAGGGTAGCCGGTTCGGGCGAGACGACGAGGAAGATGATGGCATGGCTTTTGGAAATCCAGACGATCGGCCGGTCGACCCTCCAGAGGGAAGCATGGCGGATTGCCCGCTGTTTGTCCTTCAGTCACACGTCGATGAAATCACAGCCCTCCATCTCCGAGGAGACACGCTTGTTTCGGGCTCGTCGGACAAGACGTTGCGTCAATGGGACCTGGAAAAGGGTCGCTGTATACAGACGTTGGACGTCATGTGGGCAGCGGCGCAGGCCTCGGCCTCTCTAGGCTCGGGAGAGGGCACCTGGAGGCAGACCTCCCGGCAGGCCCCCGGCGCCGCTGACTTCGTGGGGGCTCTCCAAGTATTCGAATCGGCTCTCGCCTGTGGCACGGCAGACGGCATGGTCCGCCTGTGGGATCTCCGTAGCGGACAGGTCCACCGCAGCCTTGTTGGACACACGGGCCCAGTAACCTGTCTACAGTTTGACGACGTGCATATCGTCACGGGAAGTTTAGATCGTAGCATACGGGTAAGTGTGACTTATTCATTCCTACATACGAGACCCTCCTGATTCCCCTTCATTTTTCCTTTCTCTTTTGAAACGATCGGCTAATTCATCCGCGAAACAAAAGATATGGGATCTCCGCACGGGCTCCATCTTCGACGCCTACGCGTACGAGAACCCAATCGCGAGCATGATGTTCGACAGCCGGCGGATCGCCAGCGCGGCCTGCGAGGACGTGGTCAAGGTGTACGATAAGCTGGAGTCGCGGCAGTGGGACTGCGGCGCCGGCATCACGGAGACGGAGGACGGGCGCACGCCCGCCATCGTCGACCATGTCCGCATCAAGGAGGGTTACATGATCGAGGGACGGCGCGACGGGCTGATCGGCGTATGGTCTACTTAAGTCTTCTCTCCCTTCTCTCCCCCTCCCCTTTTCTGGGGGGAGGAAAGGGGGAGGGGTCTCAGAGAGGACAGAGCACTGGTTAACCACCGGCCTGGCGTTGGTGTGGTGGGTGATTATATACGTGTACAGTATGGCATTGGCATAGGCATTTATGATGGGTATCTAGATGTAGATGGCTGTTGCGCATGAACCTAACCTCGCCGGCCAGCCAGCCGGCGAGCGAGCAAACACTTCAATGGAGCATGAAACTAGTATTCGAACGAATGTCACATCGAAGCGGCTCTGCTAACCTTAGTGATTCCTTACCATTATGTCACGTAGCGCATATATACCATTAATCTAGACCAGGGATTAACGGCGTCGTTTTTCCGTCGCACATTACTATGAGTTTTTTTTCTCGTCTTCTGAGGCTTTTGAATCTAGCACCGAATTGCGGAAACTTGGACCGTTATAATCATACTCTGGGCTCTCGCGCCCGTGGGCTTGGTTCGTTGTTAAGTACTGACTGGATATTGTGTCATCTTATCTTTAAAGGATATATGTGTATCAGTATCGTCGAGGAGAATTTAAGTTGAGAGAGAAGAGATGTTCAGGGATCACGGGTTTATCTTATTTTGTTTATTGATCGAACTTGGTAGGTAAGTAGGTATGTAGTGAGTTGGGTAATGTCAGTAGATAGGATGGAGTAAGAGGTGATGTCGTGGATACAGTTATGTTTCGCCCATTCTCATCTTCATCTTGTTCTACATGTAGCGCAGCAACATGTAACAAGCTTCGCCGCTATCCTACTGAGAAACACAGGCCATGATGCTAGGTTAGTATGTGGCATCGGCAGGCGGTTATTGGCGATTTGTGCTCGGCATCGTCTCACGTATCCCTCATCACCTAGGTGAGTGAGTCACAAGATATCGTCTATCTATACCCTTTCATCGATAATAGTGTTGACCTGTGCTTGTGCTGGAGCAATAAGTTCTCGTTGATGTTCCCTATATCTACGTAGCTATGCGTTTTCTACTCTATGCTGTTGAGTTTCTTGTAGTTTACACACGTTGCCGATGGATCTCTGCGGTAACTTACTCGCACGTATGGATGGCTCAACATAAGAGCCCCAGCGCTTAGTAGTGACAATTCTTTAGAGTGCGATTTGCGTGCGTTGGAGTTATCTATCTACCTACTTAGAAGTCATCTTGGTACATTTAGTGTCCGCTACGTGCCCGAAAGTGTCGAGGCAGGCTCTCAAATCTTCGGTGGAAGACCAAGCGATCAAATAACCAGACGGAGGGGAAAAACCATAATGCTCTGGGATCATCGTCTGCAACTACATAGAGTTAGTTAGGTTATCAGTGGTGGATATTAGTTAAAGTGCGCCTCAAGAACCACTAGGTTGAATTACACATCAAAGGGTTTCGAGTTCTACGTCCGACATGTTTATCCGCTCTATTCTACTCGAGGTTTGCCTCGTCCGTAGGAATTTGTATTTCGTGTCCGCTTCGGTTCTTGGTTTAATACCGGGTCCGGTGCCCCCGGTACAATTCCGTTGCTGTGCACCTGCAATTATCCAAGCACCAAACGTATGTACGTATATAAATACCCGGCCTACCCTCCCACGGCATTATAGTTGGAAGCGTACGGAATACATCTCTAATTCATTCACGACCAATTATTTACGAACTTCTCCAGGATATACCTCTGCAGGTCTGTATGTCTGTGCGTTCGTGCGTTCGTGTATGTACGGACGTCCGTCCGTACGTACGTACGTACTTATAAATGTATGTATGTAGCGTGTAGAAACCCCACGAGGCAGCGTGTCATTCACGCATTTGCCTAAACGGCGAAATCGTGCTCTCATCCGCTGAAATCTGCTCTACGTCCTGCCCGTCCGATAGCAGCATGCGTGCCTGGGAGTTTCTCTGTCTCGACACGGCGACAGAGGTATTAGATAGGGGAGGTAAGTAGTCAGTCAGCCAGACAGCACGGGCTGGCTGTACCGCTGAAACACGGGTCTGGGGTACATGTTTTGAACTTCTTCAATATCGATCGCACACTCGTGCTACATTGCATGTTCATGACGCGGTGGCATCCCTCGGTCTGTCTTTCGGTCTGATTCCTGTTCTGGAAGCGTCCAATCTCCGAGTGTTTGGGTGTTGCTTGGGCCTGGGCTGTCTGGACGGAGGGTATATAAACAACGCAATATACGCAGCAGTGAGTTTTCTAATAACGTATAGCTGATTGGCGTATGTGTGTTTTGTGTAAGATAAAAACGCTCTCTTCCGAAGGAGAAGGGGTTACATCTACCGACATTCAGAAGGTCCTGGTCGATGGTGTGCGTTCACCTGCCTTTTCTTGTTTTTGGGTTCCCCTAGATGTAGCCCAAGAATGCTGCGTACAAAATGCGTACAATGATAGGGGCATCTTCGTATGCGGGAGTGGCCCACAAGACCTCTGATTCCACCTGGGTAGTAGAGAGAAGGACCATACAAGAATTCGAGTCAGCCACCTGGGTATTTGGCAATTGTATTTCATTCGGTGTTGTGGCGTTCCGGCGGTCGTGACTCGAAGGTCGGTAGCTGCTCAGTAGTCTCGGCATCGCTGCAGCTAGACACGGCTCACACATGCGAGCAACGCACGGCCATAGTAACACTTTACTAAGTCGAGCTGGTTGGGGGCCGTTACTGAGAATGTTTCCAGGTGCAATATATGGTCTAGGGCCTCTCCATCGTATAAATTTGATTGTACAGCACGCAATGCGAATTACTGTATACTCCGGGCCCCAGCGCCTATGGCTATATGCGAGGGGAGAGTACAAGAAAGGACTTCGGAGCTTTCTACGACGAAATAATACGGGAAACGCTGAATAAACACGACCGTGGATAGGATGTTGGTATCACGCCATAGTAGGTGAAAGTTAAGCTATCATTCCTAGAGTAAAGCTTGTCGGTTCACATTTACGAGATCGCTCTGTTAGTTCGCCAATTGCGGTCCGTTCGTCTAAGTTAGGACGTAGGATAACGCCGGCCTCTTCTAAGTTTGTTATAGGTATTGGTTTCCAAAGTACATTACAAATTTCGCTTGTGGACCGCAACGAGTATGATGTTACCTAGGTATTCTAGGAACTTGGGACAGTTTATTGTAGTCTAGAAAAGGGGGCTAACTATCTCCCAATCTCGGAACCGAAATAGCTTTGGTAGAGTAGCATACTATTACACGAGTGTGTTAACATCCTGCTTCTTTCGCTTAGATCTTGCAAGAGCAGCTAGAAAGGCCCTAACTCATCTCATTGCGCTTCATCGCATGCCAAAACAACTCTCGGGACTTGAATTCGACTCTCTTGACATAGGCGCCCCCCCTGAGCGGTACCTACCTATCTGAGGCTCATTCGCTGATTCCGAAGATGAATTTCGGGCCGGGCCGAGCAGGACTCATTCGCTAGACGCCTTTCGCTCCCGCTTCACTCGGGGCGGCCGCAGTCTGGCGTCATTCAAACCGCTCATTGTTGACGGTCATGTGTGCGCAATCTGCCCCAAGGCCTGTTGCGTTGGCGGGTTCGGCGAATAACGCTTTCTCTGGCTCTTATCAATGAGATCTGCGCTTGGCGATCCAACAGCAAAGCACCCTACCTACCCAGGAATGCATATGCACATTCTCCAACTGTCAAACTGAGCGCTTCACGTGGTCAGCGAGGCAACCAGACACGCCACAACTCTGCTACCATCAGGAGCATCTTTTTGGAGCCAATCCGTCTCTTCGGGGACGTTGGGTTGACTTTGTCGAGGCCCCGATCTCGTGCCTGATCGGCAGTAACGGTCATCTATTCTTCCTCTTCGAGTCTAACGGCCGGGATTCGCCAAGGAGGAAATGCGTGCCCTCACCTCAGCCATCCCCTCACCCCCTGGTCTGTTGGCAAGCAGGTAGGCAGACAGACGCCGCCTAGGACGAGTTTCCTTCACATCCGTGCCGTGTCTACCTACTCCACAGTTTTACTCCGCACCGCAATCTTGATTTTTCAGTTGTGGTTCAAGCGGGCGAAGCTAATTACAAAAAAAAAGAGAACACCTTGACTAGTAGGTCTTGGCTTCTGTGCTGTGCAGTACACTAGGTAGGCTTTCTAACTAGGTAGCACAGAGAGGCCATCCTCTTGAGGAGTATGAGACTTTTGGATTAGAACGGGCGCACTAAGCCAACTTGTTACGCTAAAATGCCTGAGCGCGGCGAGTTTTTTTTCCATGTGAGTTTTATTTTTGATCTTTTAGAGAGGCGTTATTTCTCCGCAGAGTAAACAGTGGGCAGGTCGAAAAAGGAACTACACCAAAAATAGTGTAACAGCGGGGAACCTGGGAGGGCTTCAGGGGTCTCCGGGTAAATTTATTTCTCGTCCTGGAAGAGGCGGATGGCCCACGAGCGAGACCTCGGACCCTGTCGACAGAGAGTTACGAAAAGGAAACACCTTACCCTCTCTGCCCTCGGAAGGGAAGGGTTGACAAGAATGCCATGACGGAAGCTGAGGGCTTTCTTCCATATGACGGCGATCCTAAGCATGCCGTGAGGGGCGGGAGCGCAGGCTTAAGAGTCGTAGCCCTAGGAACCACATATCTTGCCGTATTTCTCATTCTTCTCATTTTCCTGCCTATTTGCTTGAGTATCCCTAGCGACCTACTCCGTCCTTCAGCTGCCAGCATGTGGACAAGTGTGTTGTTCCCCGCAGCAGCAGGGCTGTTGGCTGGATCAACCTCCGCCACCCGCCTATACGTAACTTCTTATGCCGGCACTGTTACGACGCTGGATCTGGTCGAGGGCGCCACAGCTAAGCTTGAAACGGTCACCAGCACCACAGCGTGCGGAGCCAATCCCTCATGGCTGACCCTCGACTACTCTAAGTCGATACTGTACTGCTTGGACGAGGCTTGGGGCCAGTCCACCGGTGCCATCACGTCCTTCCGTACGCGTGCCAATGGCTCCCTGACATCGCTGGCGTCGGTCGAG
The DNA here is from genome assembly GCA_022578495.1 of Nemania sp. NC0429. Taxonomy (NCBI): domain Eukaryota; kingdom Fungi; phylum Ascomycota; class Sordariomycetes; order Xylariales; family Xylariaceae; genus Nemania; species Nemania sp. NC0429. The sequence continues at coordinate 213,912 of MU392187.1, read as the reverse complement.
CTGGTTGCTGGTCCTGTTAGCATCGCTGAGTTCGGTGTGGGCGGGAGCGGGCTCGCCATTGCTTCCTAGTGAGTACACCACAGCCCGAGCCCGAGCCCGAACTATCTCCTGCGAGCCGGCTCGCGACGCGATCTCGGCGCATCGCATGTTGGGCGATGTGTGTGGTCCTATTGTGGGGATATTTATTCTGCACGGTGCTGTCCTTATGTCCTTATGTCCTTACTAACCACGTAAACGCGATTCTAGTGCCGGCTCTGGTGTCAACGTCGTAAGCCTGGCGCCGGAGGGCGGTGTTAAGTTAGTTCAGAACGAGACCTACAAGCTTGACCAGCCGGGGCCCAACCCCGAGAGACAGGACGTCCCTCACCCCCACCAGGCGATTCTAGATCCCACCGCGAAATTCATACTAGTCCCAGACCTGGGTGCCGACCTGGTGCGGGTGTACCAGGCTGATGCGGGCAGCCTTAACATGAAGCCTATTGCGCCTCTGAAGGTCGCGCCGGGAGCGGGCCCGAGGCACGGCGCCTTCAAGACGGCGTTCGGAAAAACTTACTTCTACGTGGCGACAGAGCTGACGAACACCATCATTGGATACGAAGTCGTGTACAATAGGAACAAGACGCTCAGTTTCTCCGAGTTGTTTACCATTCCGACGCACGGCGATGACCGCGCCATTGCTGCGACGGCGGCGGCGGGTGAGATTGTTGTAACAGTGAGTGGCATACCTAGCCCGCATCTCAAGACCTACATGGCTATGTATGCCCTAGCAGGCACAGCCGAAACAAGACAACCGAGGATAGTTCTTGGTAGCTAATGAGTGTGTCGTTGCGAAGCCTGACGGGAAAAACTTGATCGTATCCTCTCGCTGGGAGTACTCGCTAAAAATCCCGAACTTCGATCCGAAGAATACCACACAGATCTCCTCAGATCCCCTCATCGTCTATTCCATCGATAATAGGACGGGATCCCTGAAGAAAATCCAGGAATTTGCCGCCGGAGGCTCGGGTCCTCGTCACTTCTCGAGTGAGTGAATACCCGCACCCCCCCCTTTCAGGCTAGTGCTACGATTAAACAGCAACTACGTCCCTCGAATATGGCCCCATTCGTCCCCAAGCGGAGAGATGCTGACCCCGTATTTTTTTTGACAGTCAATGGCGACGGTAACCGCCTGGCGGTGGGTCTGCAGGGAGACGGGCGCGTAGCGATCATCAAGCGTGACGTCCGCACGGGCTTGCTCAAGAACTTCGTGGCATCGGCGGATGTTGCGGGCGAGGTGAACGCCGTCATATTTTACGAGGATTATCACGTGAAGCGGGGGAAGTTCGCCTAAGGGGTGCTATATTAGCTTGTCGTCACGGGTTTGTATACGGTCAAGACTGGAGATACCACGGCGACGACGTAAGACAATATCAGAAGCCTCGGGAGTCCTTCATAAGGGCATATAAGCGATGGTCAGTCGCTCGGTTTGGCTGTGGTCATCCTGGGCAATAAATTGGGGACATAGATGACGACCAATCATATATATAACTTGCAGTTTCTTCTGTCCACATGCCAACCCGTAGGCAGGGTTTCCTCTTTCAATCCCGCCCGGTGGCGTGGTGAGCCTCAAATCCCTGGAACTACACCTGGTCTCTGGCTCGACCAAGTCTCAAGTTGTTTGCGGGGTTTCCCTCTTTCTAGAGTGATATGGGGGCCATATATTGATGCGAGGACGACTTTGCGGGGGGGTGAGCGGGTGAGCAGCCAATGCCAGACCCAGGAACGGTAGATGGATGCATTCGATATAGATTAATTTGCCACCCTGCGATCGAACTCCCGCTCGGGGAAGTGGTTAGACTAGGTACGTGCTGAGCTTGCAAAGCTAGGGCAGCAACCCAAACTTGTTAGCTGCTTAAACGGGCACCACCGGGATCGCAATGAGCTTCCATATATCGGTGTGGAGGGCAGGTATCTAACCTGATACGACTATATTTACAAGAATTTCGGTACGAGCAGGCTCAAGCTAGTAAACGCTCTTCGCAGCCTATGGTTGATTATGTTGCAAGCACCTTAAAACAAGACACCTCTCGCTTGTTGAAAGAATAGGTTGGCGTATCGAGTGTCTACGGGGGAGCAACTGTAGTATGATGCAGATGCTGGAGCGTGACTTGTTGGACGGGGTTTGTGGATATTCAACTACATGATGTGAAACTCACCCTAAGGTAAAGATGATTATGTTCACACAGTATCGTATTAACAAAGTTTTTCCCTGAATAAATTAATGAATAAATAAATAAACCGACCCCTGAATGAAAGGATTGTATTTGCACATGATACGAACAATACGAACCCTTCTGGCACCTCCCGGTTGGTTGGTGCCCATGATGTAGTCCTGCGCCTTCCACGACGTCTCAGCTAACAGTTGGCCAACAGGAATTAGACACCGAGGAAAGCAAAGCAGTCAGGGCCCAATGCCAGGTATTAGACAGATCGCTAAATTTGGCCGGAAAAGAACATGAATTCGGGTTGGTGTCGCAGTCGCTAGGCTCCTACCGACGCACGCACGGCCTCTGCCTGTGTATCTCGCAGATATGCATAGCATAGTCACATTTCCTCTGTGGTTCCGCTTATGGAACACTACCGTTGCGGAATACCCTAATCGGTGACCTGCCATACTCGTTTCTTTTTCTCTTCCTCGCAGGTAGGGCCTGCGACTTGCTTAACCTAGGGAGCTGCCAAGACATACCACGTAAAGAGAACGAACGACCTGCTGGGAGGAGCCAAGGGAATGTGACACTAACAGCGAAGTGTGGGTTTTCATGCCGCGGGGATGGAGATCTCGTGACATATGACACCGCGGTTGTCGCCTCATGTTAGATTATGTATGGCGTCTAGGCCCTCACAACTGGGCCAGCCGAATGGACGGCACGCAGGGCGGAAAAGCTTGCACTCAGCATCAGAGCGGAATTAGCGATAGGACACAGACGCACCTGGTGGGGTTATGATTAGAATTGGCATCAGGATTAGTCGAACGGCACGGCTGACGACCTACGTAGCTATTGCAACACTATTTACAACCCGCAGCTGTCAGAAGACATCAAGAATTGGGAGCGGTTATCTAGAGTGTGCGTACGTTCGGGCGTTGCTTCTGTCGACGTGGTTCTGCCGGCGCAATTGTATTCTAGCGTCCGTACTTCGTACTTGGGGATTGTTTTAGGTGCCGGTCGATACGAATTCGAGTCTTACGCCGTTCAACATACCTACCTAGTTACGTTAGCTAGCTACATGGCTACACCGCGTGATGAAGTGTAGCGTAGCGCAACGAGTCAAGGATACCGAAGTCGATTGGTGTTCTAAGACTTGGCGAAGCTTCCTTTGGGCCGTTACTCTCGAAGTGCGTGTCTTAGTGGGATGGAATTGTCCAGAAAATGGTTCTACCTTGATAGGCACTCATCTATTATATCAGTATTCAAGACTTCAACTGATGTGAGCTTATTTTGGTTGCTCAGCTCTTTAGTGAGAGAAGTTCTAAGGAGGTCGTCTGCAGCCAAGCTGTAAAGTCTGACCTTGTTAGCAGCGACAAACGTTGAGTGCCGTGCTGTATTACCTATCCAGGATTGGGGCAAGGATATCAAATATTTGCCAAGCGTTAAGTCCTTACTAGTGCTTGGCCGGTATGGCAAAGCTAACTTGCCGTCTGATATTGACCAAAATCTTGTATACAATCATATTGGCGAAGGTCGCTCAAAGATTCGGCCTGTGCCGTCAATATACCGATAGAATGATACACATCTAGAGTACGGCTGAATGATATTTGTCACGATGCTGAACGCGTGTGTAGTGCCCAAAGGTCTGTGGTGTATGGTATGTAATCTATCTAGCCTCCACAGGTCCAGTTCGCTAGGAGAAATAAGCGTTAGCATTCATTCTAGCGCTCAATAGGATGCCTAAGCGAGTGTCCCTGTTAACTCACTAACTCACTCTCAGAGTACAGTATCATTGGAGCAGAGCATAGGCATGTAGTGTAACTGACTGAACAGTACATCGAAGACGTCTAGAAAGGAAGGTCAGCGGCTCGTGATAGATGGGGAGTACCTATAACTGCACCCTGCGACGGCAGCATGCTCAGTGATAGGCGACGCATGACTTAAAGATAGGTAGTGTATGGAAACCAGAAAATGACCCGATGTGTATATCCAATATACGCCTATCTCCGGTTCAGCCAGTTAAAACTACAGTTGCCAAGCCTCGGAGGCGGCTCACTCAACCAAGTCAGCGACGTCTAACAACCTCGCCGCAGGAATCAAGATCCGTTTCAACTTTGGAATCTTCCTCTCAGTGCTGGGAGCAATAGCGCTTTGTAGAATTCAAAATATCTATAGCAGAGCTATGAAAAGTTAAAATGTACAGGAAAGTATGCTTTAGGTAGGTAGTCTTGGTAGGTTAACCTGATGTGTTGACCTACTTACCTCGGTAGCTGACCGATTGCTTTCTCAGCTTAATTCCGTAGTAGGCAATCGATTTATTATCTTAGTTCAGTTAGTGCGAAGATGTGGACGAAGCCACGTCGTGATGGGGCCCCCCGCCTTGACATGGTACATGGGAAGATTATGTCCGCGCGGTAACAATATTGTCCTAGCTGTGGGTATAATAACAAGATGAAAATGAATACCTCTATAATATGGGGATTCACTGTCTTGTACCTTAGAGGCAATAATGTTGAGTTGCTTATTGCGATCGTTTCGTTGTCTACGATAATTTGACAGAAGACACGCGTGTGCTCATACATTTCGATGCAGCTAATGCGATGGCATATTATTTACAAAAGACGATGCCCGGGCAGCAGACGAAACCCCTTTTGGCAACTATAATTCTCGGCCCCCTAGCTATAAGTTGTATTAACCTTGAAACCTGAACGCCGACCGCTCCAGCAATCATAATACACAGATTCCTCCCCTTCTGCTTTCAAGAATTCCAAGCCAGTACTAAGCCAGGAAGCCAGGAATATTATTGGTAAACCAATCAGATCATAACGTGCCTCATCGCTGATCACTTTTGTTATGAATAGCTCATGAAGTGTCATGTGGCTATAACAGAAGAAACATATAGAACTGTAGCGGTAGTTGCCTACGCTATGCTTTGCCCTATCAGGTATAAGGGCTGGCTTGTTTTTCTTTCTCTTACAACTGACACTGCTTTAGTCCACGCTGGAGCCTCAGAATATCCCAGACATATGGTGTATGGTGCGGGGATGCGCTTTATAAGCTAAGCTCCTCCAGTGCCGAACTGTCCACTGACGCTGCCTAGCTAGGTATAACCGTTTTGAGAATTCTCCTTCTAGTCCTTTAAAAAGAAAGAAACAGATCATAATCTACACCGATGCGGGGAGGAACGCTAATGGCGCAACAAGGACTCATTCCTAGGCTTAGACTGTCTGACATTATTACTACCTACCGTGTATGTATTTCTCACTTCCGCGCAGCCCAAGGAATTTCCACATTTCTAGCATTTTCGACTGACTTCTGAATGAGGCTTTGCATCTGATACAACAAATGTAAATGCGTATGTTTGATAACTAAGGTACTTAGGTATCTATAATGTATATTGAGCCACTGACTCCGAAATGGAGTAACAGGGTATACAAGAAGTGTCTTGCATTAGCCGCTTGGTGAATTTGGGCTACAGACTATACCATAGTAGGCAGTATACCACGGCTGGAATGAATGCCCCATTCTCAGGAGCCCGCCTGGCCTGCCTGGCTTGAAGAATATGCCAGATATATGGAGGAGGACTTGTGACATCTACCTAGCTTCATATGGCCCATTTCATTGTACGCTGGGCATAGTGGTATAGTAGATATACCCAGGTATAATGGCCAAGAAACGCTTGCATAGTATAGGTATTTCTAGGTACCGCCGACATCACCAATCTGGCTCCATTTCCGGGAGGTGGCAGACCCCATTCCCACACTTCCCACACTTCCCACACGTGCGCCTGACGCCCATCCGCCTAAGCCGTGATAGGAAGCATTTTCTGGGGAAAATTTTGCACTAGGGTCCCATCATGGTGTTGTGGGGATGCGTAACGGGCGGAACTGGGGGGGTGCCAGGGTTCAGCGATGCTCTCCCAACACTAGTTAGATACCTATTCTGTCCCGTGTCTGCAGCTATGGCGGTTTCGGTCATCGTGGTGTGCGAATTTGCGGTATCAGGTCTAGTGAGGGTGAGGATGCCGGGCAAGCCCACCATCACCATCAGGGGCCGGACTACATTATTCGCATCATTTAAGGCACTAGGGCCCTGAAGGGAGCACTTATGACAAGGCCTGCCTACGCTACCTACATTAAGTACTATGCTAGGTGCCCCCAGTTCCCCATTTCCGAACATAATAAGCTCTGGACTGTGCCTTGCAGCCGGGTTAAGACCCTTTCCCAGTTTCCTTCTTCGTCGCAACTCTTCGGCCTTGTCTGCGAATGTTCGGCCCCGGTTTTAAATGCAAGTCTGCTTTGAAGGAGTTGGCCATCTGCCTTTGGCTACACAACTTGGTTCCCGGATCGTTATAGCGAGAAACCACTGAAGCGGACTGGTCGTCGTCTGGTAACCCGGAGTAGGGTAGGGAGGCTCGCCGTTGTTGTCGCCTAGGTGCAATCGTCCAGCACTAGAATATGTCACCGTCTTCGACAGGTGACTCGCCTATGTCCGTTGGGGCTGCGAGCTCCTCGGGTCGGCCATTCCCTTTACCTTCAAGAGATACCTTCTCAATCGACGTATCATCGCCACAGCTGAGTGCCATCAACGGCTCGTCGTCAGTCAAGTCGCCAACGGGAATTAAGCCTCAACGTAATCCAAGCTTTAGTCGGGAGGGGATTCTCGGCTCAGCGCAGAAAGCACGAAATCTATCCGAGCAACAAGGTGCCGGTACCCTCGGCACCAATGGGTTGCAGAAATCACCGAGCGACGACGGATCAATAAATCCACTGAAACGGCGGAACACAGACGCGACTGTCGACTATCCTCGCAGGAGGGCAACGATCGCGGTAGGCTTCTCACAGCGGCTGCCTCGGTTTGGGTGTCTGGCTGATCAATCTACAGTGTGAAGTATGCCGCTCCCGGAAATCGCGGTGCGACGGCACAAAACCAAAATGCAAGCTCTGTACCGAACTGGGTGCAGAGTGTATCTATCGCGAGCCCGGGATCAAACTTGATGCTGGGGATAAACTAATTCTGGAGAGGCTGAATCGCATAGAGAGCCTTCTCCAGATCAGCTTGGTGAACAACCACCCGAACGCCATGCAGATCACTCATGACTCTCCGCCGATGAGTAACGGGACTGCTCTCAGCGCCGACAATGTCATGTTACAGAACGCGACCGGAAACTATGTATCCATCATTCCAAGCGGAGGCTTAGGAACCTGGACGAGCCACACCCCCGGCACGAACATCTCCACGATGCCCAAGGTCCACACGAATGCGGCCCTGCATTTGCTGCAGTGGCCATTGATACGAGACCTTGTCCAGCGTCCATACGACCCCCAGATCATCCTGCAGCTAGAGCTAGCGAGAGAACCTCTGCACTCCCTAGCCAAGACTCCCTGCGTCGACTTATCGAACACGAATGCTTATATCGAGGCCTATTTTGAGAGGGTCAACGTCTGGTACGCCTGCGTTAATCCGTACACGTGGAGAAGCCATTATCGCACCGCTTTGTCAACTGGTTTCCGTGAGGGTCCGGAAAGTTGTATCGTTTTGTTGGTTTTGTCTCTTGGACAGGCCAGCCTGCGTGGCAGTATCTCGAGGATTGTACCTCAAGAAGATCCTCCCGGTCTCCAATATTTCACGGCTGCGTGGTCACTTCTACCTGGAATGATGACCGCTAACAGCGTCTTGGCTGCTCAATGCCACCTCTTGGCTGCAGCCTACTTATTCTATCTAGTACGACCTCTGGAAGCCTGGAACTTGCTATGCACGACGAGCAGCAAACTGCAGTTGCTATTAATGGCGCCAACACGAGTACCCGAGGACCAGCGAGAGTTGCTGGAGCGCATCTACTGGAACGCTCTGCTCTTTGAGAGTGATCTGCTCGCCGAGTTGGACCTTCCGCACTCTGGTGTTGTTCAGTTTGAAGAGAACGTTGGTTTACCTGGAGGCTTCCAGGGAGAAGAGTCGGAGGCCGTTGGCCGGGATGACCTGTGGTATTTCCTCGCGGAGATCGCACTCAGAAGGCTCCTGAACCGAGTTAGCCAGCTCATTTATTCCAAAGATTCTATGGCTTCTACGACAAGTCTCGAACCCGTTGTGGCAGAGCTCGACTTCCAATTGACCCAGTGGTATGAGAGTCTGCCACTCCCCCTACAATTCCCATTCACCAGGGCAACGCTTCCCGATCCGGTCCAAACTGTGTTACGGTTGCGATTCTTCGCCTGCCGAACTATTATCTACCGCCCATACATACTCGCAGTTTTGGACAACGAACAAGCAGTCCTGGACCCCGCGGTGCGAGATAGTTGTCATAAGTGCCTCGAAGCCTCCATCCGGCAGTTAGAGCACATATCTGCACAGTGAGTTGCCCTATAACCACTACTATTACTCCCCAATCTCCTATCCCTCATCTCTAGTATTTTCGAACTTCCCCTGATTTATGAATTTACTTGCAGCCATGCCGGACATATGCCTTACCTATGGCAAGGCGCGCTCTCTATAGTATCTCAGACGTTGTTGGTCATGGGGGCGTCCATGTCGCCATCATTATCAAATATCCTCTTGACCTTGGTACCACATAGGGAGGCTTTGGATCAGATCATCAACGACGTGATAATGGATATTGAAAGGATGGCGGTCTTAGCACCCAGCCTCAGCTTAGCTGCTGAGATTATCAAGGAGGCCGAAGTCCGCCGGCGCACGTTTCTGAATAGCTGATGAGCTAACGGGTGTCGATACGGCTTCTCGTTACATCGGTCAGCAGCCCTCTCCATCGGTCCGTGAAAGTGGATGTGCTAGGGCACCCAGCCCAGCCGTCTGATCCCTAAGTCCCCGCCTGGAACACGGCCGGTACTCATTGCTCACTACCCAACATCTCTTTACGAGGTGGTGTCAAGCTGCGCGCGCTAGGCATCGTTCAATCCCTTGGTCGTTTGTCTTGGTTGGCTCGCAGGTGATTGTAGTATTATCCTACACCGTTATGCTCGGGATGTCCGGGTCTTCCTTTCGAGCGAAAGACTTCTTCCAGATAGACATGTCTGCGAAGCTACGCTACGCTAATCTCGGAGACAATAAGATCTGCTTATTCGCTCTTCCTCCGTCTACTCAGCCTTGCCACACTTACGTCGCCATGCAGCCAAGTCCAAAACCCAGTTTCCCGAACCCATTAGTTCACGCGGCCGATCCGTTTCGGTACGCAACACAGCCAAGAGCAGGCTATTCCGAGTCCAAGAAGCTATCGCTAATGAGGACGTGTCTCTGAGGTTGCACCAGGAATATCGGAGGCGCAACCCAAGGAGCAGGTGATGAAGTGTGGTTGGGCGGGGAAAACTCGTAGGTGAAGGCCATGACTAGGCTGCACGGTCCGGTGTGCCGTCAATTCCGCCAATCTCTTCCCTAAAACCGAATGAGGACGGGCTGAGACCTCATAAGCAAGCATTCGAACCATTTTCCCCAACTTTTCCCCGGAATCTTCAGGAGCCCGGCGTTCAATCCCCAGCATTGCATATGCGCTATATCACGCACGCTACGGAGTTCACTCGGCCAAATTCTTGATTACATCTACCTTTGCCATATTGCTTACACATCCAATCCCCTTTTGACGACGCTCATGAGCTCTTCACACCCAAAGGTTTCCTGAAGATATTGACTTGGCCAGGCGGAAAACAAAACAAAAACAGAGGAAACATAAATGAAAGGGCTAGCGGGCTAGCTGAACTTGGTTGTACTTTTGCAGCTCTCAGACCGGCTTACTATACGTATCTTGAGTCTTCACATATTGTTGTGTTCTCTCTGCACGTCATCAAATAGTGTTCTTATATATACCTAAAGGTGGCAACACCTGCCCCTAATCTCGGCCCCGGTTGGTGTTGTCGGTTTCATTTGTTCTGCTTTGCAGGCCTGAGAATCTAGCTATCAAGTACCTACTTGAGTACAGGTAACCCAGCGACGCATTCATTTGTCTCGCTAGCTTCAACATACCTAATAAAGAAAACAAATACAAATCAACTCGTCTCAAAACTGCTCCTATCCCTGTTCCGTAGTATGACAAGCTGCTTTAAGTAAGACTGATAGGTTAAAGAGGGCAACTATAACTACTGCAGCTTTGTCCTACTCGAAAGTGAGCGAATGTATCGTTGTATAGTATCTCGTTTATGCTTAACCTCGCGACCTTAGATAATCTAGGCTTCTCTGTCACTACCAAAAGACTCGACAATTGCTGAGGGACCGAAGCTTGATAATGCGTCTCATGTCCGCGCTGGGTCATATCCATCATATTATCAAGGGGAGATGGGACACAGGGTCTTCTCCGCCATACAACCTGCTGCAGAGTACGCCTTAACATTTTTAAGAGAGGGGTAGTAAAGACAGATTCCATAAATCACAAGCCTTGGCTACTCCCCCAACCAGAGTGTCTTCTATGTGTGACGAGTCTTGCGACCACCACACGGGAGCCCTGGCAGATTCTTATTTCATCGGAAAAATAAAGAACGGATGACCCCTACCTACTTGGCTGTAGTGTAGGCACCACCCCAGTTCACCCCGCGTTTTCGCTTAAGAGGGAGTGGCATCACCCACCCACCAGATAAGTTAGATAGCCCTGCTGCATGACATCCCCCATGCCTATCATCTGCCTCTTAGCTATCATGGTTGCGACCCCAAAACGTACACAGCATGATGTAGTAGCACTCCAGACTCTACATTATCTGGGAATTAAACAGTTTTTAATGAAAAAGGCCAGGACCCTTTCTTCAGGTTCCTGGCACCTGAAACAACCGGGGAGAGAAGCCGGGGGCGGATTAGCCGGCCTACATATGTGCGCTAAGTGGTCTAGCAATAAAATTAGCAAGACGGTGCCGATTCACCACGCGAGCATGGCGCTTCTCAGCCACGATGATACAAGCTGAAATAAGCGAGTGTGCTGTATGTAAGGTATATATATGGAAGGGAGAGGGAAGCCTTCTATGCCGTTCGATTAAAGAAGAGCGCTGTGCGATGATAATGGAGGCACAACGAGCGATGCCAATGCTACGCCGTGCGACGCGGCAGATTAGGCCAGACAACTGGAAGTATCTATACCTACCTCGCAGTAGCAATGTACGATCCTCATAGTAGCATCGATATATTTGCCCAAGGGCTAGACCTTGTGTTGCTAATTTTCACATCTGAGTATTCATTCTATTTTGGTGCTGCGGCACCCACTGCGAGGTAAATGGTAAAATGGTCTTTCGCACGGGAAGGATGATATCTGGGCCAGCACCTCCATAGTGTCTAACTTACTTTCATGACCCCAGATACACTACACACAGCTAACCTAGGTAGTCTAGATGGGAAGTAGGAGACTCCATAAACGCTGCGCTTGTATACGCCGTGCTGTATAGGGCAGAACTAGAGATGTGACCTAGTTTAGCATACATGGCTAATTCCGTTTCTCATAATTACTTACTTAGTCTTGTTGCTCTTCACGGACTTCCTTGTCGTGTAGTGTGTGTACTTGCTGGTTTCAAGCCACAGTGTGCAACTACTTTAATTATGGGAAGGGTGCACATTATCAGTTCCAAGAACCCCTCAATACTACAGTCTGCATGCGCCCTCCGCCAATCTATCGCCTTGGATCGCAGCACGTAGAGTGATGTCGGGCGGAACGCTGCGCTCTTCCTCCTTTGGGGGGTCTCGGCCGAGGCCAATGTCCTTTCATATCTTTGGCCAGCTATCTAAATGGCGCCTTAGCTAGATAATATCTAGTAGGTAGTAGCAATGGATGGCAGGTCGTGGTATTGGCGGTATTTAATGAGGGACCGAAACGCGGCTTTCAGACTGATGGGCGGTAATAGTCGGCTATAACTGTAGACAGTTCTCACTAAAGGCGGTCCATCCCTCTCGACCTCCTGAAAGCCCCCATCACCAAAAAGTAGTTCGTGGGATTTTTTATCCCGCTATAACATGATACATAAAATTCTGACTGTGGCTTGAAGTTGTGTCACCCCAGCTGTATGACAACGAAAGATATCACGCTATTTCTTTGACATGCCTGCCTCATCAGTATATTTAATAGAATCACTTAATGTAAGAATGAGTAGAACATATGCAAGGCAATCATCAGATGATATCCCCTCGTAATTTGAAGTCAAGGTAGCCTGGACTACGGAAACTACTTCAAAAGCTCTCTCCAAAACGACGACGATAGGATGAGATACACTCCTTCGTTCTCGACGACGGACGCCCGGGGATTTTCGCAAGGCTCCAAAGAACCTTGCTGGGTACAGTGGCAGATCAAGGTGCAACTTGATCGCCTAACGTCTATATAGCCATGTCGAGATAACAGAGAGCTTGCCTTGGTACTTAGATTAAGAAAAACCTTGTCATCTCATAGCTAATCCCTATCCCAAGTACACCCACTAGACTTTTAAATCCGTGCACTCCACATATATGTATTTTTGCTTATAAAATCAAGCTTTAATATGTACTATCTGTTCAAATAACACATACATTATATAAAAAAAAAAATATATGTACATAATCTTTAAGCGTTTAACTCTCCTCCATTTTATTTTTAAGCTTTTAATCTTAAAGGTTGAGAATTTATTCGGCTTTAAAGTAGGTGAGTTTTGGTGTAAAAATGGCGAGTGCACGGATTTAAAAGTCTAGGCATTGATAGCTACAACCCTAGCAAGGCGGCATATAACATATACACCTCTCATCTAAAACGATACAGAGATGAAGTCGGTTTTTGCATATATTGTTGCGCACGCACGCACACACACACACACACAGTCATACTCACTTCCTCACCTCCCGGCTCATACACATACATATAGGTGGGAATATTAGCAGTTAGCTCTCCATAACTTGTGATCTGCTTCGGCACCTACTGTCTCATTTATTGACATCCAAGACTAATTGCTAGTTGAAGAGAGAGACTCGAGTTCGATCTCACAAGATGAGCGCCAAAATAGATTGTACCATTAAACGCTTGGCACCTAGAGATGCTCCGGCCGCAAGATTATTCTCAAGTGCGAGAAGCTTGCCTGCTTGCTTAAGTACTGATTAGAGGTTCAGCCGACTGTATGTAGAAAAAGGTTCACATTTACAATCAAGTTGTTTGAACTTGCACAGACTTCTGTGCTCTGTGGAGGTCCGCTTCACTCTATTTACACCTATCGATCTTATGCATGCATGTGTTTGAGAGAATCCCTAGTGAACTGACAAACTCCTATACATCCGCACTATGCTAGTACCTGAGGAATGGTAAGACCGTCCACTCATCAGTTCAAAGATACCATGACTCAGAATGCATGCAAACGAGTCGCTAATGAGCTACTGTTCCCTGTAACATCTCGCCGCAATGAAAGATGCAGTCATCTCGCATGTGGAAGTTGAGCCAAAACAAGTTCAGGAAACAGCCGCCGGCCAAGCACAATCTCTTGTATTTAACCAGCGGTATACACGCTTTTATCTGCTCTGAAAACTTCCAATAGAGTGACACCGCAACAATGAGCTGTCTCATCATATATAGCGGTGAAGTCGAACCAAACGATGATGTTACATGGAGACCTGCAACATGTAGTCAGTAAAAGGGCTTCGAGCGTGGCCTCTATAAGTGTGATAACAGTCACATGCCATAAGTGTCCTGGGACTTCATAAGCGCTCACTGTTTTTTCATTTGATAACTCACTGAATAGCTATATGTTATTTGTTGTTCCGAAGTGCTTCATCCCATGCTCGGAGCTCATCCCATCAATCGACGCAGATATGTTGAATGCTAGCTTAACCGGCAATGGATCAATTCATTCGCTAAAACCACCAGCGAGGATCCCACTATGAGCATTTCGGCTAGTCATAGATGAGTAGACCAGACGAGCCTAAGGGATCACCGAAACATTGATGCCACCAAGACCGTCTCATTGCCATATGCCTAGTTTTGAGACCCCGGAGCCGCCCTCCCCAACCAAGCTAAGAGTGTTGCTTCGTCCACTTCCAGATCGCATCCGCAAGAGAACGGCTGCGATCGCTCAGAAGTCAGAAATGAACGAGAAAACGAAAGACTCGGGGAATGCGTACTGGGTGATCTACTCCCCTGACTTCTTGGGAACGATAGGCGCCGGCTCAGGGACGTAGTCCGTGGTGCCTCCCATTTTGAGCAGCCACACGTTGCCGGGATGCGAGACGACTCCGCCAGCATAGAAGAAACCGCTCGGGAACCCGAGCTCGAATGGCGCGGCGGACTCGATCTCCTTGATGTCGTCCTCCGAGAGAGACAGATTGAGGGCCTCGATGTTGGCCTTTAAGTGCTCCACGTTCCTCCCGCCGATAATGGGAAATACGTAAGGTGTCTTATGCATGACGTAGGCCTGGGCGACACTCGTGATGATCGTGTTCTTCCGCTTCGCGACCGCCTCGAGCGCCTTGCTGACCTTGATATCGGTTTCCGAAGGCTTCGTCGAACGTCCTTCGTTCTTCTTCCACTGTTCCTCCGTCTTGAATCGGCCGCTGCCGAGCGCACCCCATGGGGCAAGACCCATGCCCTCGGCCTTGGCCATGGGGATGATATCTCGCTCGAAGTCGCGTGTGGCGGCGGACCAGAGACCCTGGTAAACTGAGAATTGGCGGAGACCGTGGTTGCGAGCGTATTCGTTGGCCTTGGAAACGACCCAGGCAGGCGTATCACTGATACCCAGGTAGAGAACCTTTCCGGAAACGACGAGCTGGTTCAGAGATTGCATAACTTCAGGGATGGATGTGCTGAAGTCCCACCAGTGCACGTAGAGCTAGTCAGCAGTGTGAGTATCATTGACACGGCATGGGGACTTCTCGGGAGACGAACGATATCGATGTAATCCGTCTGAAGCTTCTTGAGAGAATTGTTGACAGATACGTGTAAGTTCTTGGTTCCATTTCCCTGGTAGTTGATCAAAATGTCGTCGTTGTAGGCCCCGGAAACTCTAGACCGGTAGTTGGTAGTGTATTTCGTTGCGATGACTATAACATCATTAGCAACTTCCCCGACATTGTCCAGCGCCTTCAGGAGCATCTATATTTGTAGATGTTGCCTCCTCGATGGCCAATAGCCTGTGCCACCGTATACGGTCCGCTGCATTTTGACAATGCATCTGATACCCCTAGAAGGCGTAGGATCTCGCCGGAAAATGCTTGATAGATGGAGGGACACTCACCCATCTGGTCGCGAACACCGCGGCTTTTCATCCATTCTCCAAGCCAGGTCTCCGACTCCTCGTCTTGGTAATTGTTCGCAGTGTCGATGAAGTTGCCGCCCTGAGCATGGAAGAAATCTAGGATCTCATTGACGGTATTCTGGTCGCAGACACCCATATGATTCTTCCAGGCATCACCAAAGTTCATAGCACCAAGACATAGCGGGCTCACACGGACGGATGCGGTAGGAGACAAGATACGGTAGCGAGCCAAAGGCGTCTTTGGCGCCGGCGCGGTTGGAAGGTGAGACATGGTAGATCGAGTATGTGCGTCTTTCTCCCTACATAGAAGTCGTGAACCGTGATGTTGGGGCGAATGGCGGAGAGAAGCGGGGGAATAGGAGATGGGGAGGGGCTCAGAAATATGTATAGCGGCTGGGGTGGATGATAGGTCCTTTTAAAGGCATTCGGAAGCTCTGGTCGAGGTGCAGCGAAGCTCTTGCATCAAGGACGGATTTCTAATCCGGCTTTAAGGTCGGACTTGAAGGGCAGTCTCGATATGCAAACGCAATGCAGTTGCAGGAGCGATGACCTTTTTCTGTAGTCTCTTTAGTAAATAGTGTGAAGCTACGGCAGCAGCTCAGCTTAGGATGATATCACTGAATCGTCATATCAGCTATGCCTTCCTACTTACTCAAGAAGAAGCCCCATTAAGATGTTTCAGTTAAGGCGCTTTACTTCTTTCAAATTGACGAGGCGGCAGTGTCAGGCTCAATTAAGTTGCTTTAGCTTAAGGAGCAGGAAAGAGATACATTAAACCAAACCTTCAGCTTGAACACATACTAGAGGACCCACCCTTTGTGGACCCTCTCTACACATAAAGAGGGCGCTAAAACTAATAGATATGTTAATACTTATAAACACTTTAAAATTGTTTTACTATTAAATTTATATAAAAACACTATTAAATCGCATATTTTTTTATTTTTAATAGCAATATTATTATATAAGTTTAAATTTTTATAAAAGACTTAATTAAAAGCTTATATATTAAGCATATAATTAAAGTTATTTAAAGCTTTATACGGCCGTTTTTTAATTTGTTTAAAGGCCCGCACTTTGTTATAGCCGCTATAAAGCGCGATATAGCTGTTAAAAAGCTCGAATTAAACTGCTAAATATTTTATTATTATTTAATTTATTAATTATATCGAAAGCTTTATTAATATCTATATTAAAACTTTTATTTAAAATTTTTAAATTATTATTGCTTTTATAAAAAGCTTTATAAATTATAATATTATTAGTTAAAATAAAGATATTTATCGAACTAAAGTTATTAATTTTATTTGGTTTTAAAGCTGCCGAAAGCTTTAATGGCTTTAAAAAAAGCTTTATAACTTATTAAAAATAAGCTAGAAATGCTTTGCTAGCTGTATTAATTTTATATAAAAGCTTTATACCATCGCTTTTATTTTAAAAAAAGTAACTTTTGCTGTAAAAAATATAATTATTAATATTTTTAATTTTTTTTATTTAATTTATAAAAATATAGTATTAGCTTTTAAAAAGTCGCTATTTATTTTATAAAGCGTTTTTATAGTTTTTTTTCTGCTTTTTAAAAGCTTATATTTAAGTGTTGCAGGCTTTTTTTTTTTATTAAGCGATTTTTTTAGCTTTTAATTCTTTTAATTTTATAATAAAAAGGCTATTTATTTATTAGCTAGTCGGCTTAAATAATCGCTTTTTAATTTTGCTAGTATATGCTTTTTTATAGTTTATAATTTTTTTAATATATTAATTATTAATTTGTTTAACTGTTATTATTTAGTTTAACGTTTAAATTATAATATGGAAAGCTTTTTATAAAAATAATAAAAACATTAGATTGTCGGTATTAATATGCCGATTATATAAATAGACCGCTTTTGCTTTAGCGGCCGTAAAAATATCGTCTGTTAACAATAGTATAAGGTGGCAAAGCTTTATAAAACTGGCTAGCTTTTTTTTTAATAGCTTAATAATTTTTAAAAGGTTGTAAAGCTAATATCCGGCTTTTTTAAACGCTTTTATTAATATAATTTTTTTAAAACCAGCGTTATAAATACGATCTAATAAAGTAATAAAGTTATAGCAAATAAAAGCTATTTTTTTATTTTAAAAATATTTTTAAATAATTTTTTAATGCTTTAATTTTAATGACCTAAAAATTAATAAATTTAATAGCTATAATAGGTGTATTAAATGCGAAAGTATAAAAATTAATATAATATTATATTAAAGGCAATATTTACTAGCTTTAATATTAATATAACCGGCAAAGTTATTAAAGGTTAAAAGCTTTTAAATTAGCTTTTTTTTATAAAGTTTTTAAAATATAAACTCGTTTTTTAGCGTACTTTTTTTACCGTAAAAGTTAAAGCTGTATTTATTAACGTTAAATTAATTTTATAAGCTAATTTTAATATTTATGTTTAAATATAATGTTTTATATTTAAAAATAATAAAACGTTTAAAAAATTAGCGATTAAAGTGCTATAAATAGTTTAATTAAATCTTTTTAATTATAAAGCCGTTTTTTAATTTAATAAATTATATAGACTTATTAACTTTAAAGTTAGCTTAAGCTATTAAAAGTTATACTGTTATAATTATATAGGCCGAAATAACTTTGCCGACGGCTAAGCCTCCGCTTATAATAGTACTGCTTTTGCAGTTAAAAAGATTTAGCATTAAAAAAAGTATATTAATGTTTATATTAATTATAACGACCTCGGTATTGTTTATAAAGCAGCTAATGTGTACACCAGTTTTATTTAAATTTTAATTGTTATTTAGCTAAATATTAAGCTTTATAACTGTTATATATTATATAAAAAAATAAAATTCGACCGCTAAAATCTATTTTTTAAAATCGAATTATTTATAGTTTATAGCTTTTATTTTTATAATGTAAAGTTTAAAATAATTAGCCTAAATATGCCGCATTAATAAATCGCTTATTAAAATATTTAAAAGCGTTTAATAAGCTAACAGTTCGTTTATAGTACTACAGATAAAAATCTTTATAATTAAAAACGCACCGCGAGTTATAAAATAAACAAATACGGTTAGCGATTTATTTTTAGATTTGGTTAAAAAAAAAGGTTGGCTAAGCCGTTTATTAGATTTTACGCCGGCTTTACTATTTTTTTAAGCTTTTATTTTTTTTATAACCGTTAATACAGGCAAATTAAAGCGATAAGCTATGTTTTAAATAAACAGAGCTTTTATATAAAAGCTAAAAAAGTGCGACAGTAACGCGTGGTTTTAAAAGGCTTTAATTTAATAGTTTCTGGCTTATTTAACGGCTTTTTTAGCTTTAAAAAGTTTTAAAAAATTATTGCCTTCGTTTTTAATATAAGGAGGTACGACTAGAGTGAAACGAAGGTCTTTTTTACCTTAAAAAATTCTTTCCGCTGTAGATTTTATAGTAGGAAAAATTTTTTATTTAGGCCTAGTTATTATTATTTATTTAAAAAAAAAAATTCCGTATTAAAAAAATAAATACTATAAATATTTAGGTATAATAGTATATAAGTATCAGCATATTAGTACCTTCCGCCCCACTTTATCTAGCTACCTAAAGCTTTTAATTAGCTAAATTATGTTTAGCTTTTTTTTTTATTATTATAGTTATAGCAGCATAGCTAAAGTAAAAGCAGTTTTTTACTGCTTTTTTTATAATGTACTAAATTAACTATAATATATTTAATTAATTATAATATATTTAATTAATTATAATACACTTAATTAACTATAATATATCTGCTTTGCTATAATATATTAAATTTAATGCTATATATTAAATTTTATATAATATATTAAGTTAACTACTATATATTAAATTAATAATTAAATTAATTATTAAATAATAAACTAACTAATTAAATTAATTAATAAATTATATAATAAAAGATTTTATTTGCTTAACCGCTAATTTATTTAAATATAAAAATATTTAAATATAAAGCTATTAAATTAATTAATAAATTATATAATAAAAGATTTTATTTTTTTAACCGCTGATTTATTTATATATAAAAATATTTAAATATAAAGCTATTTAAATATAGTTTTTTAATTTAAACTTTTTTTATATAATAAAATATTAGCAAATATTATAAAAGTTATTAAATTATCGGCGTCCGGCCGGACTATCCGCTTTATAAAACTTTTTTATTAATATAATATTTTTTAAACTTATTTTATAATAAAAGCATTTTATATAACAAAGTTGCTATAATATAAACATTATTTTTAAAGCTTTAGTAAATAACTTTTAAGCTTTAATAATATTAATTTTTATTATTTTAAAAAATATATAAAATATTTTAATATATTTTAAAAAATGCTTTAAAATTAAAAGCTATATTAGCATATTTTAAAAAACATTTTAAAGCTAAAAGCTATATTAGCTTAAACTAGTTATAAAGTCCGCTATTTTAATTTTATGCTAGCAATAGGCTTAGGTAATATAAAGACTATTATATTATAAACTATATAATAGCAAATAACTGTTATTATTTTAAATATAACTGTTGCTATTTTAAATGCTAAATATATTTTTTAATTTAAAAATTTAAATAAAATTTTTAATTATAAATAAAATATATAAAGCTTTAATACCCCGGCTAGTAAATACTGTTTATTTTTTATTTTTATTTTTATAGCTATTAAAACCTAAATAATAAAAAACGTTGCTATTATTAATATTAAAGTTTTTATATATTTTAGCTATAATAATTAATTAAGCGCCGGTAGTTATACTGTTAGTAATGCTAGCTTTAGCGTTTAATTAATTATTATAATATTATTTTAGTCGGCTTTAAAGCAAATTAGCTAATATATTAAATATATAAGTTTATTTTATATTAACCTTTTTTATACTAGCATTTAAAAATATAAATTAATATAATAATTAAATATTAATTATAAAATTAACTATATAAGTTTTTTTAAAAATATAATATTTAGCGGCTATAAAAGCTTATTTTTTATTAAAAGTTTTTTTAATTTTAAAAATAGCCAGCTTTAGCTTGCTTAAGATATTAAAAACGCTGGCTTTTTTTAGCTGGCTATTTTTAAAGCGCAAAGTGCTAAAAATAGCAAAAAAAAAGCTATTTTAAAAAAATTAAAAATAAAAAAACGTAGGCATAAAAAATAAAAAATAAAAAAATATAAAAATAAAGTATATAATAAATAAAAAAAAATAAAAAATAAAAAATAAAAAAATGTAAATATAAAAAATAAAAAATAAAAAAACGTAGCTTTTTAACTGTTTAACTATAACTGCTATAAACCGCTATTATAACGCATTAAATAAACTATAATATATTTATTTTATTATAATATATTTATTTATTTTATTATAATGCACTTATTTTATAATAATATATTTATAATATATTTTTTTATTTTATTATAATATATTTATTTTACTGCGTTATATTAAATTTAATACTATATGCTAGATTTTATATAATATACTAAGTTAATTATTATATATTAAATTAATAATTAAATTAGTTATTATATAATAAACTAACTAATTAAATTAATTAATAAATTATATAATAAAAGATTTTATTTATTTAACCGCTAATTTATTTAAATATAAAGGTATTTAGGTATAAAACTATTAAATTAACTAATAAATTATATAATAAAAAATTTTATTTTTTTAACCGCTAATTTATTTAAATATAAAAATACTTAGGTATAAAGCTATTAAATTAACTAATAAATTATATAATAAAAGATTCTATTTTTTTAATTGCTGATTTTTTTAAGTATAAAGGTACTTAAATATAAAACTATTTAAATATAATTTTTTAGTTTAAACTTTTTTTATATAATAAAATATTAGCAAATATTGTAAAAATTATTAAATTATTAACGTTTAGTTAAAACGTTATTAACGTTTTTTAAAAGCAGATTATCTGCTTTATAAAACTTTTTTATTAATATAACATTTTTTAAACTTATTTTATAGTAAAAACATTTTAAATAGCAAAGTCGCTATAATATAAACATTATTTTTAAAGCTTTAATAAATAACCTTTAAGCTTTAATAGCGTTAATTTTTATTATTTTAAAAAATATATAAAATATTTTAATATAGTATATATAGCGCTAATTTATAAGCTACCGCTTGCACTAGCCGTTTTATACTTAGCTTATTAATATTAAAAATATTTTTTTAACGCTCGTATTAAATATAAAGCTAAAAAACTAGCAATTATACATATTATAATTTAATGCTATAGTTAAAGCTAAAAATATTTATTAATATTTATAATTGCTAGTTTTTTATAACTAATATATTGTTTAAGCAAAGGTAGCGGGTTTTTATAATAAAAATAAAAATAATTAAAGCTATATATAAATATTAGCAAAAAAATAGTTTAAAGCTTTAACTAAATATTAATTTTATTTAATAAACCGGAGATTTATTTAGCTATAATTAGTATTTAATTTAAGCTTTAAACTGTTTTTTTATTAATATTTATATATAGTTTTAATTATTTTTATTTTTATTATAAAAGCTCGCTGCTTTTGCTTAGGCAATATATTAGTTATAAAAAACTAGCGATTATAAATATTATAATCTAATGCCATAGTTAAAGCTATAAAATAAAAAGCAGTTTTTTTAAAAATAAAAGATTTTATTAGGCAGTATAAGCCTGCGCTAATCGCTTTAAGCTTAGCTTATTAATATTAAAAATATTTTTTTAACGCTTGCTATAAAATAAAAAGCAGTTGCTTTAAAAATAAAAAAAAAAAAAAGCTTTTTTTATTTTATAATACGCTAATAGCAATTTTAAAAAAAAAAGCTTATATAAACTTTGTTAAATTTAATACGCAGGCTATTATATTTTAATTATTAGCCGTATTATTTAAAAATTAAAAAGTACTTTAGCTATAGTTAATAACCTAACTTATATAGCGCTTTTGCTAATAATGTCGCATTTTTTATAAACTTTTTTAAAATCGGTCGACTTTTAAGTGTAAGCTATATTAGCATAGTTTTGCCTGCCTTTTTTAATTTAATATTTCGTTGCTAACTATTATTTTTTTTTTATAACCGCCTGTTTTTTATATAATTATATATATTTTTTTGCTAATATAATAGTATTTTTTTAATAACTATTTTAGCTATAATATATTTATAATAAAATAGCGGGGCTATATTTATATTATATATACTAATAAAATTTATTATTTTAAAATTAAACTATTATTTAATTAGGTATTATATATACTGTTTTATTATATATTATAGCTAAAATTAGCTTTATGCTAAGATAGTATATAAAAAATGCTGGTAAAGCGGTTATAAAATAAATTAATATTAATTAAATAAAATAAAACTTTATTATTATTGTTTATAACTTTAATATATTAATATATATAGCAGACTTTTTAGTTAAATTATAATAGCAGATTTAAAAAGGTAAAAAAATTTACTAAGCGGTATATATTATGCGCTAGCCGCTTTAAGCTTAGCCTGTTAATATTAAAGGTATTTTTTAACGTTTGCTATAAACTAAAAAGCAGTTACTGTTATAGTGTTCAATACGGTAGTACGGTGCAGAGACTTATAATAACCTTATATTATAATAAAATAAATAAGCTAAAAAATAAAAAAAAAAAAAGCTTATAGCTTTGCTAAAAAAACTTTATAGTATAGTGTGCGTTGTGCCCCACCTGCTAGGTGTGCAGCACCTGTAACTTTTTTGCTAGCCGTACGGTGTATCCGCCATTATTACAGCCGCGTGTTAGCTACGCAGTATGTACCTACAGCGAGCCTAGCTATATATATGGCATAGCAAAGGCTGTAACAATCTCTCCTTTATAAAAAGACTTAGCTTAAATTTTTTGCTACGCCTGAGGCTTTATACTGTAAGGCCGTATAAAAAATTAAAAACTATGCCTAAAGTTGAATTCTAACTTTTTGCTTATTAAATTAACACTTTTAGGTAGCGGAGAGTTATTTTCGGTCAATATAACACCCTGATATATAAGGGCCTTTAACTTTTATTACTAGACCGTTGCACTAATAATTAATTCGATATTTTTTCGGTTTTTTATGGCCACATTTGTATAGGCCACCGCCTTACCCTTTTATTTTACGTTTTATTTTTGTTAATTATAAAAATATAGCTTTATTGTCGTCTTAGTAAAGGTTATTAAACCTATCTTTTAAAGCCGCCTTTTTTTACATTTTTAATCGTAGCGGCGGCCTAGCTTTATCGAAGTAAGCGTTATAATATTTGCAGATCTTTTGCAGTAAGTTTTTTAGATTGCCGGCAGGGTATTATTTATTATTATATTTCCACTTTTTTTATAAAACTTTATAAAATAGCTTTTGGTTTTAAATTTTAAAAAAAAAATTATATTTAGTTTTTATTTTTTTTTTTTTAGTGTTTTATTAATTATTTTTTCGTCCGGTTGTTTAAAGTCTTATTTTAGTAGTAAATTTTTTAAATTTTTTTAAAGTCTGTCCGTATAAAACTATCGGCTTTTTTTCCAGCTTTTTAAAAGTTTTAGCTAAAAGATGTTTAAGTTATCGTTTTTTACTTATATAATTTTATAAAAGCGTCGCATTATTAGATATTCCAGCTTATTGCTGGAGCGGTCGGTTTATTTATTTTTTTTTCGCATTACGTAAATATAATTGCCTACTTTGAAGTTGGGATCGCGGCGGTAGCGGTTCGCCTGTTCGGTTATGCAGCGTTAAGCCTTAGCGACCTATTGCTTTGCTACTGTTATATATTTATGGATCCGTCGGACGTAATTTTATGCCTTTTTACGGTTTAGCTTTTTTTTTAAGGCCTAGTTATATAAATTTTAAGTTTAAAACTTTTAATTAAATAGTATCCGCATTGGCCGGCCTACCAGTATCTTTTAGGGTGATAACCCTCCTAGAGACTTGTGGGGGAGCGAAGCTTGCACTATATCTAACGCCAGGAGGGCGCAGGACCAGTTTTTTTGAAAATAATTAACGTATAAACGTAGGCGCTGGTTAATCCACTAATATATTATTTCCACTTACCCTACGGTTTGCTTATGTTTTGCAGACGAAAAACTTAACCGAGTTTTATAAATTTTTAAAAGTTTGTTTATAAAGTTAGCAATAAATTACGGTCTTTGATTATTTATAAAGCTTTTTAGCTATTTTAATATCTAGAATAAGCTTTAGTAAAATATTTCGGCGGCATTTTTAGCTGTTGCTTTGTTTTTATAGGCTGTTGTTTAAATAAGTTTAGTTAATCGGTTTATTATATAAAACGTTATATTGTTTTTATCTTTGTTTTTAAAAAAGCTTTTAAAGTTTACTATAACATATTGCCAGGCGTAGTTTAGTACCGGTAATGGCGTTAGCTTTTTTAAGGTTTTATTATAAAGTGTTTTAGCGGCTTAGCAAAGGCAGTTAGCTATATATTAGTTTATTATTATTTATAACTTTAGCCACTAATACCTTTTAGCCACTAAGTGCCTTATTTTGCTACGACCAGGGTAGGCTGTTATTAGGCGCTTATATACCTTTTTAATTACCTGTGTGTATAAATTATCGGTATTAGGTACCACTAGGCGTCTTTTATACAAAACGAGGTCGCTAAGCATGCTTTAATCGAAATCCTTTTTATTGCATGCCTTTTCCCGATAGTCCTGTAAGGTGGTATTTTTTTTATTAGCTTTTAGGACTACATTAGTTAAAATTACTTTTAATAGAAACGGCGGAGTTATTTTATTTAATATATAAATTATTAATACCTTGCCGTTAGAATTTTCTGTTAAAATAATTAGCTTAAATAATGCCATCGTTTTTTATTTATTTTATCGCTATTTTTAAATTTTTAGGTTTTCGGTAGGTTAGGACAAAATGTCGGCGATAATGTTTTGCAATCCTAGTCGGTAGGTGATTATAAAGTCGTAGTGTAAAATAAGCTCTGCTTAGCCGGCTTATTTTAAGTTTAATACTTGTTTAGTGCTAAAATATACTAAAGCTTTATAGTCGGTGATTATAATAAAAAGCTATAGTTATTATAGGCTAATTAGTTTGGTGCACTAATAAATTAGGCTTTTAATAACCGCGAGCATCTTTTTATTATAAATTTCGTAGTTTAACTTGGCATTGTGTAGCGTTTTAGAGTAAAAGGTAACCGGCTTTTAAAGGTTTGTTTTGGTATTTTGTTATAAAAAAACGCCAGCCGCGACCCTGTTTAAAGCGTCGGTTTTTATCTAGGTCTCGGCTTCGAAAAAAAAGTGGCAGAGTATAGGTGCATTAGTTAGAGCCTCTTTTAACCGGTCGAACGCCTGCTAATATTCCTTGGTCTACTATAAAGATGCATTTGTATAAGTTAGACCGTTTAAAGGTTTAGCAATTTGTCCGTACTTTTCGATAAACCGGCGATAAAAGTTATAAAAACCTAAAAAAAAGCGTACTTTTTTTAATTGTGCTTTGCCGTTTTTTACCGGGGCTGTTTATTAATAAATTATTTTTACTTTAGCAGGGTTAATTTTAATTTTAGTGGTCCCGATTATAAAGCCTAAAAACTTGGTCTTGGTAATATAAAATTCGCATTTTTTAAAGTCAGCCTATAGCCTAGCTTTCCATAGTTGTTATAGCATTTAATTTATATGTCGCTGGTAGTCGGCGGCATTGTCGGAGTAAATAAGGATGTTATTAATATACGCAGTATAGAAAATGTCGAGGTAATCTTTTAAGGTATTATTAATATACCGTTAGAAAGTCGCTAGACCGTTAGTTAATTTAAAAGGCAATATTTTAAATTAATACACCTTATATCGCGTTTTAAAAGCTATTAATAATTTGTTTTTTTTTGCCATTTGGATATAATAAAAGGCTTATTAGATGTTTATTTTAGTAAACACTTTTGCTTTAGAGATCTGTAACAGCGTTTCGTCGATTAGAGGAAGTAAGTAGCAATCTTTTTATATAATTGCGTTCAGCTTTCGGTAGTCCATGTAAAATCGCAGCGATCTGTTTTCTTTATAGGCAAATAAAACTAGTGCTGCTTATAAAGCTATGGTTAGTTTTATAAATTTTTTAGACAGGTTTTTATTAATATATTTTTTATAAGTTTTAGCTTTTTTTAAAGTCATTTTATATAATGCGCTATATTTTAGCGATTTGGGCTTTTTTTTTAGTTTTAAATGGTGGTTTATTTTTAAGCGTTGTAGTGGCATATCGTCTAAGGCTGCCTTGCTAAACACGTCTAAGTATTCGTGGTGTGCTTTTAAAACTATATATATAGCAGCTTTTTATAATTTTTTTTTATTTTAACTTAATATTTCGTGCTTTTTTTATTTAATAATATAATTAAGTTTTTTTAATAATACGGTTTTATAGGACTAGGCGATCTTACGTCGTATTAAAAAGTTATAAGCGTCCGCGTTTATTATAGCCATTTTAAATTAGTGCTTATACCATTTAACCGCATCTCTTTGCAGTACGTACTCTTTATACCTATCTTTTAATAAAAGGTTTCGATCGTTTTTTAATAGCTTTTCTTTTAGCCGGTCAGCCAGTCGTATATATTTTAAAAAGGGGACCGTAGGGTTATAGTTCTCTTTGTCGAGTACTTAGGCCATTCGCTTTACTCCCCACTGTGCACGATCGGGGCCCAAATCAAAGTCCATTTGTAAAGGTCGTAGGATGGTTTTAAAGGCTGGACTTTTTATAGTAAAAGCTGGGTTTTTTTCTAAATTTTCTAACTCAGCAATGTGGTTTTGGACTTAAAAGAGTTTTTTTAGCTAGCAGATTTAACTTATATGCCTATCTTTTTATTGTTGATCTTCTAGGTCTATCGCCTTGGATCGGCAATTAATATTATCCTAATAACTAGGGTTTAAAATAAGGTCGCCGGCCTAGTCTATAAGAATATTAAAAAAGCGATATTTGGGCTCCTATTAGCTCAGAAATAATAAACGTCGGCGACGTATATCCACCAGTACGTCGTGGTATTTAAAAAACTTTTTACTAATAATTACATTATATTTTATATTAATAACTAATAAAAGCGTATTTGGGATAGTGCGTCTTTGCACTTAAAAATAAGCTTTTAAGGCTATATCCACTTTTTAGGTCGCTTTTCCGTTATATCCGGCCATAGTGGCTAGGTTAAACCTTATAATTTATTTAAGCTTAAAATACTTTAGTATTTTTATAGCAAACTTTATGCTGATTAGCAAATAAGCGTCGGCTTTTATATCGGCTAAAGATCTTATAGTTAAAGTAAGTTTATTATATACTACAGTACAGTTTATAAATAAGGGGTCTCCCCTTAATAGTCCTTATAGAAAGTTAAACGAAATTTTCTTACATTTCTTTATCTTTAGTGCTAATATATTAAGGTACCCAGAATAAAAGTTTACTATCCCTAGGTTGCATTTTTTAACTGCTAAAAACTAGATATCTCTTTAGTTAAGTATATTTTTTCTATTACTTTTATAATAATTGCATTAACATAGGCGCTGTTTAATCGCTTGTAGTTACCTTTTAGCGGGCAATTAAGACTTCGGTGGCCGTACTTATGGCATATAAAGCATTTTACAGTTGTAATAAAGCGCTTGGCCTAATTAAAAGTCGGCTTTGTAAAAACGGTCTGACCTCTAGAGGCGGTGCCAAGAAGCTTAATGCCAAAGTGGTCGTTGCTCGCTTTTTTAAATTAAAAGGTAAAAGTATAACTTGGTTATTAGGTTGTTGGCATTAATGTTAAAGGTGTGGCAAAAGCGGTAGGCTTAGTAACCTTAGCTTTTTTTTTTTTATATACCTTACTAATTATATAATTTTTATGCTGCTGGTAATTATATATTTATATGAAGTTATAGTACTAGGTAAAAGTAACCGCCAAGTTTTTAAGCTTTTTTACGGCCAGTTCGTTTAAACAGCGGGGCAGGCGATCATATATATTCCGCTTATACTCCGCCGGCAGAACGCATGCCTAACTAATACAGCATATAAATTCGATTTTTTATTTAGTAAACTTATTGTTAGTTTTTATATCTAGCATATAGGTGTACTCGTACCGGGCCGCTTTATATTTGTTAAAGTTATAGTATTGGAAGTATAAATAATCGAGCACCTTTTAGCTAATTTTTAAGATAGGTTTTATGCTTTTTTTAAAGACAATAAAGTTAATAAATCGCTCCGAGGCTAACCCTGCCATCTTACCCGCAATATATATAATGTGTTCTGCATTTAAATCTTAATAATTTGTATTTTTAGCTAACTTATTTTTTAAAAGTATAAACCAGTGCTTAAAGTAAATATCGGGCTTGCCGAATTCTGGCTTGTTAAAAGTAAAAATAGGAGGAAAGTCGACTTTGGCGGACCGATAGGTGCCGCCTTTGGTCATATTAAATCGGTTGGAGGCTGGCGTGTCGTTATAGGCGGTGCGGTCTCTCTGCCCTCCGGAGTTACCCGGGTTTTAATTTGCCGACTAAAATATAAAAGCCGTAGTAAGCTGTACATTTAGTCGCTTAATAAATTAAAGCATATTGTTAACTAGCTTTTTATTAGTAGTTTTTAGCTTTTTTATTATAGCCTTATAGTCGGCCTGTCGGAAATAATTAACCGGTTCGCCGTTTTTGCTTATAGCGTTCGCACTTTTTATAAAATTTAACTGTTATTACAAAGCGACGGTCTGTTAACTTAGCGCATGTACTTACTGGTATAAGGTCTATAAGTTTTTTTTTATAGTGTTAGCAATGTTTTTTAGGTCTTAGGATACTGTTAAGCCCGAGGAGGTTATTAAAGTTTTAATTTTAAACTTCTAAAATATAGCATCCTAATGCTTTGTGACCATTTTGCCAAATTGCTTAAAGTTAATAAAGCTGTTAACATTAGGCTATGCTTTCTGGCTATTTTTAGTCAGCGCGAAGAAAAAAACAGCCGGCTGTCCGTTTTTGTTTAAAAAATAAGCTGCGTAAGCATTTATATATTTTTATATGGCGGCGTACACCTTTTTGCTGTTGCCAACGAAGACTCCCGTTTTAGCCCAATCTTTTATAGTTAGAACGTATTGCTTAAAGTACTTGTAAGAGTTTTCGGCGGGCTCTTATTAATTTATATTTTTACCCTCCTTGTTGTCTATAATAAAAGTGTTAGTTTTACGTCGGTTATGTTGTTTAAAATAAAAAAGTCGGTAGTTAGTTAAGCTTTTCTGTCGAACTTTGTTTATGTAGTTTTAAGCTATTTTAAGTTTAAGTCGGATAAAGCGCGACGGTTCGAATTAAATTTAGCGCTTCGCCTCGTTTACTGCGCCCGGGTTATTTTCGCAGGCTATAGTATCGGTATTAGTGTTAGTGTTATCAAAAAAATTTATTATTTTTTTAAACTAATATAGTTAAGCTTATTTATTATTATAGTGTTTAATACGGCAGTATGGTGTAGAAACCTATAATAACTTTATATTATAATAAAATAAATAAGCTAAAAAATAAAAAAAAAAAAGCTTATAGCTTTATTAAAAAAACTTTATAGTATAGTGTGTATTATGCCCCACCTGCTAGGTGCGCGGCACCTATAACCTTTTTGCCAGCCGTACGGTATATCCGCCATTATTACAGCCGCGTGTTAGCCACGCGGTACGTACCTACAGCGAGCCCAGCCACGTATGTGGCACAGCGGAGGCTGTAACAGTTATTTTAAAAATAAAAACGAGTAAAAAAAAATATTTAAATATAAAAGCTATATAATTTAAAAATTAAAAAATATTTTAGCTATAATTAATAACCTAACTTATATAGCGCTTTTATTAATAATATCGCATTTTTTATAAACTTTTTTAAAGTTAACTTTTAATTAATTAATAATAGTAAAAAAACGCTTAAAAAATCGAAAATAAAAAAATGCTAGTTTAGCGCTAAAAATATTATTAATATTAGCTTATACGCTTAATAATAAAATTTTATAATATATTTATAATAAAATAGCAAAGCTATATTTATATTATATACACTAATAAAATTTATTATTTTAAAATTAAATTACTATTTAATTAAATATTATATATGCTGCTTTATTATATATTATAGCTAAAATTAGCTTTGCAGCGGGATAGTATGCAGAAAGTGCTGGCGGAGCGGTTATAAAATAAATTAATATTAATTAAATAAAATAAGACCTTATTATTATTATTTATAATTTTAATATATTAATATATATAGCAGACTTTTTAAATAAACGGTTATAATAGCAGACTTAAAAAGGTAAAAGATTTTGCTAAGCGGTATATATTATATGCTAGCCGCTTTAAAATTAGCCTGTTAATATAAAGCGTACTTTTTTAACGCTTGCGTTAAACGTAGGGCTAAAAAACTAATAATTATAAATATTGCGGTTTAATGCTATAATTAAAGTTATAAAATAAAAAATAGTTATTTTAAAAATAAAAAAAAAAAAAGCTTTTTTGTTTAAAAAAAAGCTTATGCCGACTTTATTAAACTTAGCGCGCAGGCTATTATATTTTAATTATTAATTTAACCGAAAATAAAAATAAATAAAAAAAAATATTTAAATATAAAAGCTATATTATTTAAAAATTAATAAATATTTTAGCTATAGTTAATAATCCGATATTTTATCGCTAATTATTTTGCTGTTAATTATTATTATTTTTTTATAACCGCCTGTTTTTTATATAGTTATATGTGTTTTTTTATAAATATAACAGTATTTTTATTATATAAGGTATACTTATTAAAGTTTTACAGCGGCTATATAATAAATATAGCTAGCAGTTTTTTTATATTTTAAATTTTTTTATAAATTGCTAGTCGAAAAATATAACAGTTTAAAGCACTAAGCTAATATAATATTAATATATATATAAAAAGCTATTATATATAAAAAACGAACTATATATTTTATATAATATTAATAAAAATAATAATAAATTTAAAAATAATTAAGCTACAGTTAAAATTTTAATATAAAAAATTATTTATATTTATGTTTTTATATAAACTAATAATGCCTTTTTATTATATAAATTTAATTGGCAATAATAAAAAAACGCTTAAAAAATTGAAAATAAAAAAATGCTAATTTAGCACTAAAAATATTATTAATACTGGCTTATATACTTAATAATAAAAAGGTTTTATAGCAGTGCTATTATATATTTTATATTAACCGATATTATAAATAGCTATTTTAAAGTTGCTAATAATAAGCTATAAAATTAGTTTTATAGCGGGATAATATATAAAAAGTGTTAGCAAAGCGGTTATAAAATAAATTATAATTTATAATATTTTTTTTATTTTATTTTATTTATTAAATTAAAATTATATGTTAAAATAATAATAATTAAATAAAAATATTATAGCAAGCGCTAATTATAAGTTTATATTTAAATATAATATATTAAAGCTATAATTAAAAATATATAATAAATAATATATTTTATAATGCTAAAAGTATATTATATAATAAACACCGGGCCGGACTATATTTAAGTTTTGTTTATAATTTAAATAAAGCAGCAGCTAAAGCTTATAAAAAAACTTTTTTTTATATTTTAATAAAATAAATAAATATATTTAATATAATTAAAAATTTAAAAAATTTAATAAAATATATAAATTTTTTATATAAATAAAATAAGTTTTTTTTTAAGCTAATAATTAACTTTAATTAATATAAACATATTTTTATTATATTAATTTTTTTTACTTTTTTATATTTATTAAAGCAAAAATAATAAAGTAAATATAGCCGCTTTTTTTTTATATAAAAAAATGCTTAAATAACGGCGTTTAAAAATTATAACTAATAAATAAACTTTTAGCCTATAATATTTGCTTTTTTTATATTATTATTATAGTACCTGCTATTGCCTTTTTATTATATAAATTTAATTAGCAACAGTAAAAAAACGTTTAAAAAATCGAAAATAAAAAAATATTAGTTTAGCGCTAAAAATATTATTAATATTAGCTTATATATTTAATAATAAGGTTTTATAATATATTTATAATAAAATAGCAGGGCTATACTTATATTATATGCACTAATAAAATTTATTATTTTAAAATTAAACTACCGTTTAATTAAATATTATATATGCTGCTTTATTATATATTATAGCTAAAATTAGCTTTACGGCGAAATAGTATATAAAAGGTGCTAATAAAGCGGTTATAAAATAAATTAGTACTAATTAAACAAAATAAAACTTTATTATTATTATTTATAACTTTAATATATTAATATATATAGTAGACTTTTTAAACAAACGGTTATAATAGCAGATTTAAAAAGGTAAAAAATTCTACTAAGCGGTGTACGTTATGCGCTAGCCGCTTTAGGCTTAGCTTATTAATGCAGAGTGCAGTTTATTTAATGTGTTAAAGTTACAGTTAATAAAAATCGGTTAGTCGGGTCTAGCGCTTATATTAGCCGTTCTAAGGTTAGCTTTTAAAAACGAAGGCTTTTTTTACACCTGGTTTAAAAAAGCCTTTAATATAAGCTATAGCCGAAATTATAAATAATTTAAAAATTTATTAATAATGCTATTAAAAATAAAAAAGTATATAATTTAATAATGTTTTTATATAAATTTAATAATAAAATAATTTTAAGGTGTTTATAAGTATTAATGTGTTTATTAGTTTTAGCGCCCTCTCTACGTGTAGAGAGGGTCCACAAAGGGTGGGTCCTCTAGTACCCTTGTAGTACACGGATTAGCAGCATTCTCTCCTCGTAAGCTTGTAGCGAACCTTCCTCTATACTGTATGAACTACTATTTTCCCTTACTTTGTTTTTACTGCCTAATTTTTAATACCACTAGCTAGTCAACGATTATGTTTAAGGGATACAATATGAAAGTTGGTTTAGTTACCATGTTGCAGGTAAAAGTGAACATAAACGCAGTCCGTCAGAGACTTCAATCTAGTGCCATTCCCCAGGTAAAAAAAGGGCATGGTGGGCGACCTAATACGAACGTGTAAATGCTTGAATGTGGTTTTAATGGGTTAAATCCGCTAAGTCCGCAAAAGTGTCAACGTTTGCTTCGTAAAAACGAGAGAGAGCAAGCAACCAAAATACATATAAAGTCGAAAGTAGACTAAAATTTAGATACCTGCCTGGACTAATATCGTCTCTGGCTAAGCAGGAGTGGTACTGACCCTTAGCCCAGAGACGATATTAGTCCAGGCAGGTACAATAAATGTCAATAAACACACGCAAGAATGTGTTCCTTAGGAACGACGTAGTTAACAAGCTCTATCTGCTGCAGTGCTTCCTTGGCTAGAACGCTACGACCAGTGAGGATCCTGTCGATCGCCCTTTCTAACCTAATAATAGCTTGGAGCGGACTGTGCGACCGTTGATCAGGGGCTTGCTATCGAAAGCACAACAGGAGCACTCATTTATATCTTCGTAGTGATCAGCTAGACATGCTGGGTGTAACCTGTGGGCGGGCACATCCAACTTAAACGTTTCGTGCCTGGATCAGTCCATATATAAACCGGTACCCCCGCTCTTTAATTCTGGTCCCGACCCCCGTAACAAGCTACAGTGGCATACGCTACCTAAGTAAACTTCCCACCAAGAAAACCAAAAAACAAACAACGCCGTCCAGTGATTTCACCACGTAATCCTAATACTGTTAACCTGCTCTTGGGCGCTAAACTCGATCGCGGGTTCGAAAGCAAGTCTCGTCACGGATCTTTTCGTGCCGGGAGGAAAAAGATAGGCTTGAACCGGGGTCGAACCGGTGACCTTAGGATCTGCAATCCCACGCTCTACCGCTGAGCTACCAAACCAGCTTGTTGATGAGATTGCCCTGGCTAAGCAAGACTTGAGTAGTTGCTAAAAGCATGAAACCTGACATCGTGTGTGCATTCAAGGGGAAACATATCGCTACTTGCTACAGTATACCCTGCCTATTTTGGGGACACGGCTAAGAAGTCCATGCGTTAAATAGAGAAGGAGAGAAAGGAAGAAAGAAAGAGTATCAAGCCTGCACCGTGAACCTTCCCATGCAGCCGATCTCTTGTTCTTTTCCACTGCGATCCAGCTGGCGGGTAATGTCGTGGGAGTTTTCGCTCAAGCTCATATTGACGGAGACTATTGCTCAATAGCCCATTAATAGTATATATCAAGAATGTATCTTTATTTCATATCGCGGATACGAATGGCGTCGGAATGCTAGCCATGTAGTATTTCAAAGACATGCACCTTCATCGTCGAATGTTTGTGGCTTCAAGCCCGTGGTGGCTGTTATTTCTACAATGCGAACTATCATGACAACATCATCTGGTGTATCTCTATCTAAGGCTGCAACCGCTTGGGAGTTCGTGGATAATAAGAGACAAGATGTACACTAGGAAGACCGAGATACCATGCTACCACGCGATCGAGTCCAATACCACCGCCTCCGTGCGGTGGGACACCGGCTTGACGGAAAATGTCGCAGTACTCCTTAATCCCCGGGCTGAGGGGATCAACGCCTATATATGCCACCATATTAGCAAAGAAGGTAGAGCGCAGGCGTCGGCGCTTATGAAAAAGCCGCCGTGATAGTACCACATACCTTTGTGACGGATTCGTTGCTCAAGCTCTTCGGCGTTGTTGATACGCTGTCCACCGGATAGAATTTCCTGTCCGCGTAGGAAAAAGTCGAAACCGCGAGTCTTCTTCGTAGTGGGATCTACCTTGGTATAGAATGGCCGCGCGCCCTCTGGGAATTGGTCCAGGACGTAGAAGTCCGTGTTGAACTTCTTGCGGATGAGCTCACCTAGGGCCTTCTCTTGTGGCGTACTCATATCCTCGTCATCAGACACATTGCTGTATTCCGGTGGCCCCTCCTCGCGCAGCAACTTTTGGCCTTCGGCAAAGGACAGGCGGATCTCTTTGCCGACTTCGGGGAGCAGTAACTCTTCGCTATGATATACCGAGCGAACGACCTCGATTTCGCGAGGGCATCTCTCTTTGATGGTACGGAATATGTGGAGAAGCACACCCTCAAGCATGAACAGTACTTCTTGATAGTCCTCTTGGATCTCCATTTCCAGATCGAGGCCGGTGAACTGTTTCGCATTAGCTATGATTGCACCCTGAAAAAAAGGCCTTGGTCATGCAAACCTCGGTCATATGGCGGGGCGTGTTCGAGTTCTCGGCTCTGAACACGGGACCGGTGCTATAAACTCGCTTCCGGCCGCCTGCGATTTCTATCTGTTTGTAGAACTGCGGGGATTGCGCCTTGCCAGAAGTTAGCAGTCATCTGGGTATGGTTTTTTCGGAAAAAGACGTACAAGGTACGCCTGCTTGTCGAAATATGGCATTGAGAACACGTTCGCACCACCCTCCGAGGCGGCACCAATCAAGCAGGGCGGTTCGAATTCCTTGAAGCCGTGCGACCGGAGGTACGAGCGATATAGCTCCTTTATTTCAGCGCGAATATCTGCAATGGCCTGCTGAACAGGGGATCGCTTGTGCATGACTATATTGTCCAGGTGTGTGAGCATTGTCGCCGCAGGAATTGCTGATGTTGTGGCGGCGGCAGGTATCTCAGATTCCTTTTTCTGTGGCTCTTCGTCGCTGAAATTGGTGATGGCCCGGTTGGAGGCTGCGAGAGTCATGCCAAGAACGTTGGGTGCAGAGGCAATCACGTAGCACTTTTGTATTACCAGCTCGTAGTCGGCGATGCGGCAGCTCTTGACGGGCTCCAGAGGCTCCTGGACCTTGGCCACGACTACGACAAAGCTCTCGGGCTTGATACTGGCCACCCACTTCACCATGGGACGGCTCGGTGTGCCGTCTTTATTCGCTACGACAAGTGCCTGGATGGTCCAGTCACCCTCTTCGCGGAGCTCGAGGAATGCCATGTTGGCGCTGGAAAGAGGTCAGAACTGATGCTGCTGACAAGATTCGGAGGGGCCTAACCTCTGAGCACGCGCATTCTGAATCCAGCCCCTGACGACGATGGTGCTTCCGACGTGCTCCTTCTGGAGCGATCGAATGTTGATTCTCTCGCCGGTCAAGGTTGGCGGCTTATCGTCAACATCTCCGTAGTCGTCGCGGGCGGCATCGAGGGCAGCGGCCTCCTTGTTCTTCGCAGCCTCTGCTGCTTCTCGCTCTGCTTGCCGCCTCGCCTTTTCTGCTTCCTTCTTGGCCTTGGCCTCGGCTTTCTTGGCCCCCTTCTTCGAGATTTCAGCCGCGGGTTGGGGTTGAGCCTCGGGTTGGGCCTCGAGTTGGGCCTCTGGCTGAGCCTCTTCTGGCGCCATGTTTACTGTGGTTGACGTCCTCTTGGGGAATATGTTCTTGTTGTTGAGAAAATGGTAAGAAGCTAAGAGTCAGGGATGCCCCGCCATGCAGCGGTCTTAGTGAGGGGCAGTGGTCTTACCCAGCGAGGGGCCAAAGAAAGACGGTGTGGGGTGGCAGTAAATCAATGACTCTACGCCTACCACTAGGTAAGTACCTACCTATCAGTGCCTGAGGCCCGGGAGATCTCTCCATTTTCAATACAACAAACTACCTATACCTACGAGGTGTCGACTACAATACGAGTTACCTACTTACTTACCTACTTCCTCAATCGTGCAATCCCACTCCTATCATCGGACCAACTGAAGCGTCACCGGCCATTTTAATGATATCCCGAAATAAAGGCCGGTCCTAAGCCGCATAAGAACCAATATATCTTTAGACAACTCCCTGAGCCACAATCTCTGGGCATATATGTACAAATGTATGCAACGAAACAGGGTTGCTAGACACACAATACATTAGCCGGTGATAGATAGGTTTATTCAGAACTATTGTGTATGCCCCAGTCCGATCGATATCGTAGAGGGCTCTCTGCTCTTGATGTCTGTGGCATTAGGTCCCTATTTATTCTCGGGCTTCGCCCATGCCCTGACGCCTGGCGCCTTCTGCTGCCTCTGTGTAGCATCTGGCATCACCTGTATGAGTTCCAGGAGAGTCGTGTTGTGCTCATCCATCGCCGTCCTAGCTGCATCCACGTCGTCCATCAGCCGTTCCATTTCTGCTTTGGCCTCTTTCAAGAAAGCCGTCAAATCTTTGGCCGCCGCCAAAAGAGACGTGTGAGTCGCGATGATTGGTTTCAGGTTATAGTCCTCCTGTTTCCCAGTATATTTCTCGTCCTTGATATTCTCGATATTGTCGATTTCGCGTAAGGTTGCCTCGTCATACACGGGCGCCATCTCGAATGTAATCTTATACGAGCGCTGGTATTAGTCAGATAACATTGCCGATACATGCCGAAAATAGGATAGATGTGGTTGTAAGCAGACACCTTAGGGAACATACTTTTGATTTGCCAATCTATCGACCCGGAAATCCTCGAGTGGAAGCTTGAGTGTCTAGTTGAGCGGGCGGGATTCCAGCTGCGTATTGTTTGGCGGTTTTAGAGGGGGGTGGGTGCTTTGCACATATTGAGATACTTCCACTTTGTATGGTGGACGGCTAGGTATGAGGTTATATGCCAGCAGGCGATTGATAATCCCGTCGGGACCACGGAGAAACGAATTCTCAGCTGTGTAAAGTGAGGCTCTGCTCTGACGCGCAATCGAATATGATATACGCATATCTAGCTCTATGACGGCGCTAATGGTGCTGTTGGGCACAAACGCGCAGGCAGTCTAGCTGAC
This sequence comes from Nemania sp. NC0429, assembly GCA_022578495.1. Classification (NCBI taxonomy): domain Eukaryota; kingdom Fungi; phylum Ascomycota; class Sordariomycetes; order Xylariales; family Xylariaceae; genus Nemania; species Nemania sp. NC0429. The sequence continues at coordinate 175,892 of MU392187.1, read as the reverse complement.
CTAGCGAACCACGCCACGTCATAGAACCCTTGGTTGAGCCCCGAGAATAATGGGATCCAGTGCAGTAAAGCCCCGGTCAGGTCGCGGAGCTAGCATTCTTTGGCCTACGATGTAGGTGTGATGTGTTGGCAGCTGGGTAGCCTAACATATCGCTTATACATGTCGGTTTCGCCGAAGCCCATGAGGTCGGCGTTTACAGGAATTCTCGAGCGGACAACCGGCAATAATGAGCCTTTACCCAGATATCTCGATTCTCTGGATCGCCGTTCAGGCACGAACGTGAGAGCCCTGCGCAGGAGTGAATTCGGAAAGATGTTACACACTCTAGGAACCTACATATACTACCATATCAACTTCAGATGAGAACCGCTCCTAGGCCTTCATTTGTTGATAATCGATAAATTCACTATAACAGCCAGAAAAGATGCCGCTTATTCCAATTTTTAAACCCAAAAAGATCTAGTTCCTTGTTATATTTTACGGTTTCCAGTACAGGAGGCTTAGACACTAAGACAACTCAAGGGTGCGGAATTAGAGTTACTACGAAAGTTCAGCTCCGTAGGTACGGGAGATCATCGACAACTAGTTGCATGGACGTATATGCCTGGAGGGGCTCCCTGCGGGGCCTCCCGCCTTTCCCTTCCAACTAACCCTCCCCCCCCAACGGTGGGCCATTGAGGCCACTACTGACAAAACATCGGAAAATAAACACAGAGCAGATAAACATTCAGAGCATATAGCATATCACTGTCAAGAGCTCTCTATTAAATAGTTTACTAGATTTAATCTTGTGCCTCGTATAGTGGTTTTTGAACATAGTTCGTTGGTTTGGGGCTTTGTATGGTGATATGGTGTTTATAAGTATCTTCCGACGTTGTGACGCCCCCCTCTTTCCTAAAAAAGAAAAGAATGAATGAATAGCAAAAGTTGCATTATCCTACCATTTACTTCATATTTGAACGCGATATAGACTAATGAGGATCGAATAACAGTGATAGGAGTATAAGTATCCTTCCATAGTGGCCTCTTTTTTCGAGATGGGGCCTGACCCCACGATGCATAACATAGGCCTCCAGGTTCACTTTCGGTATAGGCTGCTCTTAGTTTTTAGTCCGCTGGCACCAAATCGGTTGCTCGGCGAGCCTAGTGACCAAAACATGCGAACCACGCCCCCCGTACGTGCCCCGTCCGACTGAACTATCAGGGTGTTGATTGTGTACGGGCGTCCTTTTGCGCCTTGATCGCTTCTTGGGCCACTTCGAGTGCCGTCCTTAGCCTTTCTGGCGGGGTAATCCAGTCTTCCAACGGAATGCTCTTCTCCAGTGTCTGCTCGAGGACCTCGAGCGCATGGGTGTGGTCTTTGCATTTGTTTTCCAATTCCCACTGCTTAGAATATTGCTTTTCAAGCTCATTGCTCAATTCTTTCACCGTCTTCTCGGCTTGCTCTTTAGCTTCCATGAGTTTTTGGTATTCCATCCCCCACTTATCGAATTCGCTTATGAGACTTTTTGTCCTTGGTGATGCTGGAGCTGGAGCCTTATCTCCCGCAGTGTCGTCACTTTGTTCACCCATGAGCAAGCCTCTTACTCCTCGCAAGCCGCCTCTTATCGCAGTCAGCAATCTAACAAACTAGCGTTTTGTTTCGTTTCATGTTCACATACATAGAAGCTTAAGATGTAATCAGCCAGCTAGGCTACGACTCTGCTTGAAATTATAAGGAAGGGGGTGATCATGAACTATGCTGGAGTTGCAAATACCTGCCATCAAGTGCGAATGTGTAGACCCACAAACCAGACCAAACATGTGTAGGTCATCCATGTATGTGATATGAATGGTACCCTAAACGCATAATGCGAAATGATGACTGCATTAGGAATAGGGAGGTATATTTACCTAGCCTACAGCCTACAGCTATCAACCAAACTTGAGTCGCTAAAAAGGCATGTTCAAGTTCATTGCCGCCCCGTGGTCGCCGAACTAATTATCAGCGAACACGGAGTACCTAGGGTGTATTCATTGATACCCTCGCATGCATATGCACATCAATCCCACCCAGGGCCACCACCATCTCATAATCTCGTTGGCTATCATGAAACGACAATGTTATTGCGCATTTAGGCAGCAAACGGTATAGGTACACTATACACAGTTGCGCGTGACATTGATCCAAGCCGACCTGTCGACCTTTAAACGCATTGCCACCATGGAACCTATCTGCGCCTCTTCGAAAAAGTGCTCAGGGGTTCATCACATTGAGACCTAATCCATTCCAAGCCATTCCCAAGCATATTCTTCGTACTTCGTACTTCGCACATGCGGCTCGTCCCTACTTGGCAGGTCCCCTCTCCGACGTCAGATCGCGAAATCTGGGTATTGTTCAGTGACATTGATGCCTCAGATTGATCATCGATGCGAAGATGAAGCTCCACGAGCTTAAACCTGAGCCAAAACCAGGCGAATCTGGATCCAAGCAGATCGATGCGGAGTAAGTCCTTCAAATCCAGGAACGAAGACATGGGTACACAAATGTGGATGCAGAAGATAGGCTCGTGCTCTAACCAGCAAGGGTCTCAAGCGTCGTATTCGTTCATGGCCTTATGGGCCATTTTGAGGATACCTGGAGGGCTGAAGACGGCACAGTATGGCCAAACAAGCTCCTGCCACAGTCGCTTTACGATAAAGAAGATTTAAACATTCGCGTCCTGTCATTTGAGTATGGCGGGTCAATTAGGGGCACTACCAGTCAAGCTGGAATCGACGATACGGCGCAGAATCTATTGCAGTATCTGTACCATGAGCGAGAGAAGCAGCGCGATCAAGAACGGCCTATCATCTTCGTTGGTCATAGTCTTGGCGGTGTCATTATCAAAAGGGTGAGTACAGGTCCCGTAGTCTTCTGCTTGTATTGGCCATAGACTAATTGACCAGCGAAGGCAATTAGAATTGCTTACAATAATGACATGTTCAGATCCATCAAAATCCCAATCTCAGGGGTCGTAAGCCAAGCCTATCCCCTCTCTATCCGATGTCAATAATGCTCAGATATCCGAGATATTTTTTGCAACTATTCATAGGGGCACACCAAAGGACTTCGAGTCCTTTTTACGTGATGTACTGAAATGCCACAGTCCTATATGGAAGATATCTCATGGGCCGAAGATAATCATAAAGCCCACTAACGACATGTTCAACGAGATCATAAAGACTCCCGGAGTGTTTGACCTTATCACACAGGACTTTCGTCACCTATTCCGGGATTTAAGCCTCCAAACCTTTCAAGAGGTCGAACTAAAAGAGCCGCTACACGATTTGGTACGTAGTTATCCTAGTTTAATCAGTGGAAATTCTAAATTGCTAATCGCATAGTTTTGAACGTAGGTTGTCAACCAAACGTTAGGATTGCTCGACCCTGAGGGAAGAGCGGGGATACCGATATCAGGAAACCACCTCAGTCTTTGCAAATTCAAAAAAGATGAACCAGGGAAGGAGACAGAATTTGATTCAGTTAGAATGCGGATCGGGGAGATGATTAAACAATCATCTTGGTATAAACGTATGCTTAATGCTTTCCTCCCCCCATGTGTTAATTATAAGCATTGAGGTTGATAACGTATCTTGGGTTGGTAGGAAATCGCCTCGAGGCAGTCAATTCGCTCTGCTCTGAGACCCTTTGCCAATCCATGATGTCAAACAAGCTTGCATATGGCACAGGGATGTGGATTTTCAACCGGCCGCAGTTCAGCGAATGGCTTCATAGGATGCCAGGAAAGTCAGAGCTGTGGATTACGGGTGAAACGGGATGTGGAAAAAGCTACATCGCCAAGCAAGTTGTCGACACGCTTCGTGGACAGAACGAGTCTGTCATTTGTGCTTTTCTGCGTGAGAAAAACCCGACAGATATCGATCTGCGGCATCTGATGTCCAATCTCCTCGAGCACGCTCTAGAAATTGATACCAGACTACACCTTCGGCCGAAGCCATCCCAAGAAATCAGTAGTATAAGACCACCATTACTGGATGCTCAGAAGCAGGTCTTGGCCATTGACTCGCAGTGGGATCAGGACTTAGGTCCGACAGAGAACAATTTGCATGGTCTACTGGCTTCAACTATTCGGCAAGTTATGATAGAGATAACACCAGAATCTATCGACACCGATCTAATTCCCATATGGAAATCGGAAAACCCGCCCCACCGTTTCAACCTAGATGAAGTCAAGAAACTCTGGCCCAAAATAATGGCTAAGACGCTAAAAAAATGTCCCATAACGGCCGTAGTCGACGGTTTTGACACGATGGAAAGACAAGATCAAGAGACATTTCTTCAAATTTTCAAGGAGTCCCAGGAACAGCTACCTGAACCAGGCAGGTTTCGACTACTCTGTTTTTCTAGCGACTATCCAGACTTGAATTCAGACCTACAGAAAGGTGGATTTGTCCATTATCGAATCGATAAAGCCAGGGATACCGGATCAGACATTAAGGAGGGCGTCAAACAACGCATGAATATACTCAACAGAATCCACAGGTACACTCCTGAGATGCAGAAGACGATTGAGGAGGGGGTACCCAAAGCGGCGGATGGCACGTATCTTCAGGCAGATCTAATACTTGGGAGTCTAAAACGTACAAAGTACGATAAAGACGCTTTAAGCCAGCTATTGGGTGCTCCGTCACAGGGAAATGCGGTTCTTTATGATCACATATTGGGGAATACATGGGCGGATTCAGCAACTAGAAGAGCCGCTAAGCACATCCTAACGTGGATTACGTTTCAGAAAGAAGGACTGAGCCCTACCGAGCTCGGTATCGCACGAGCTCTCGCAAAGACAAGAGACAACATCCACAGAGAAAGCATTGACTACGACAAGGCGTGTGACTTGCGCGAGGACGACACCGAGCTCTGGGTAAATAGATTTCTTGGGCACCTGGTCAAGCTCGAACATAACCGGTTCCAATTAATACACCCTAGTCTGATGAAGTACCTCATCACACAGCCAGAGCAGCTCGACGACGAGTATGGCGATAATGTTCAACTCCCTTATCACGCAGACTCGTACATGAACCCATCAGCAAGCAACGCACTACTCGGGAACCTGTGCGCCACATACTTAGCACGGTCCTGCTTTGACCATTACGTTCGACCTAGAAGCGGTAGCTTCTTTGCCTGGCAGAGGGTAATCGAGGAGAGAATGAGAGAGCACCCGTTTCTCCGGTATGCAGCACTTCATTGGTCAGAGCATCTGAGGCTAGCCCAAGCTCTTTCTCTGCCTGGGAGCAGCAGCAGCAGAGTGATGGCTGCTGATAGGGAGCGACACGAGAAGCTGGCAAAGCACGCTGAAAGCTGGTTGGATGTGCAGTGTTATTTTCATGATCACGCAAAATCTTTTCCCGACCTGTGCTCCGCCAGCGACAGAATCTTACACCGGTCATACACGTTGAAGCAGATCCCTACCGAAGAAGTCGGACAGTCTAGCACACTGCATACTCACAAGACAAGGCTAGCAGACACGACGCAGTCAAGCCTACGAACAGAGCAACCAACTCGACACATTGAGCAGCCAACGCCGCCTACAGAGCAGCTAGCGCGGCCTACAGCGTTGCTAACTCCACGATCGGAGCTGCCGGCTCCAGCAGGTTCCCGTATTAAAAGAACACAAAAACCACACCAGCAGCAAGGGATGGCCACACCCTCCAAAGGGTCATCTCGTCGTAATCATTGGCTTGTCAGAGGGGCCCAGGTGGTTGTGGATAAATTGCACCTCGAGAAGGGCGAGCAGCTAGAGCCGATTCCTTAGGTGCTAGAACTTCTAAATATAACTGTTGCAAGCAACACTAGATTGGAGATTGGCCAGCGAGTAACCGTCTGTCACGGTACTAAAGGCAGTATAGTGAGGCTAAACGGTCTATATAATCTTATAGGCAGAACCTAGGTCTAGCAGATAGAACTTCCCTCCTTGTGCAATAAAAATACCTCTATTCTGGAGTCACCAGCAGCACTTCTAGTCAGTGTTGTGACACTGTCTCTTCTCTGAAATCTACGCAATGAAGAGCAATCTTCAAAAGACAAGCAGGGGAGCTAAAGCATATCTCGACAACTTAGAGTAATGCAGTCTGTTTCCAATTGATCTGTAGAGTGATTGTGTCAACAATGAGTCTCTGCTATCGGGCGTTTTGCTGTCTGGTCGCTACTGTCTCAAGGCTCATGTCTCGAGACTCACGCCAAACAAGTCCCTCGGGATGGGCTGGCTTCAGCAGTTTCTGATTTGCAGTTGGCCGCACTACTCGATATTCCCTTAAAGCTTGCGGGTCTGGCAGCTCTATCACTTGTGCTGCTGTTGCCTCTCGGAAGGTTTCTATCCCCGTGTGTGTTGGCCCGTTTATAACCGTCCGGCGAATGATGGTTATCTGCTGAGTAACGGTCACCTGCTGATTGTCAGCCGGTGTCTGAAGAGGAACCTTGACGTCAGGTGCCTGGTTGCCGACCGCCTCATTGATGAGCCCGCATACGCTGGTGAACGCATTACTTTCAGTGTTCTTGAATTGGCACATGGTGATGTGGTTTCCATCCACAGGAATAGAGGGATGCCTGGAGAACTTCACTCCGCACATCGAACCCACGATGGGTTTCTTCGCTCCCGGCATATTTTGCTGCTCCAAGAAGTTTACGATCATAAACCTCTCTTGCAAGCGGATGAAATCCTCGTCAAGTTCTTCAAGGTCTTTTGTCCTCCTCCCTAGAATGTCAATCATCCTGCACCTACGTCCAAGCCCTTTATAAGATTTGGCAAGCTTTTTCCAGTCTTTTTTGTTTCCTCCACCATGCGGGGTCCCAAAGAACATCTGTAGTACAGACAGGAAGTTAGTATCTAGCTCTTGTGAAGGGACGGCGGTGTCAAATCTAAAGTAGCCAAGCTTACGATCAATTTAGTAGCCGAAATAATTGACTTATAGACTTCGTCATTCTCGGAGAATCTCATGGCCTGGTCCGCCGACATGTTTAGCAACAGAAATAAAATATTTAGGGTTTCAAAAATGATGTTAGAACAACATAGTTTACTTTGACGGAAGGAACTTCACTGCGTCGACAGCTATTTAGCTTACTTGCTTAACAATAAGACCCCCAAGGCAGTGGCCCAGGAAGATTATTGGTCTTTTCTCTATCCCTACTCGCTTGGTCCTCAGATAGGCCAGCATGGCTTGGGCGTAGACGCCAATGCTGGCTACGACCAACTCTCCAGCATCATAGCCGAATGATAAAACTCTCGTTGGAGGTTGGTCCTGCTCCCCAGGTAGCAAGTCTTTCGGCCAGAACACCCTGGAATTGGCATCTTTGAAGGTCCATGTGTCAATGAAGTCGCCGCCAAATCCATGGAGAAGTACGAGACTCAAGCCAATGCAGTTAGCAAATGCGGTGGCAGAAGTGATTGTATAATTTCAGGGAGCAGAAGAATTTACTCGACTTTTGCAAGACCTCTTTTATCCCACTCTGGATCGTAGATGACACGAAGTTGAAGCTCCTTCACTTGAGCCATTCTTTCAGACAGCTGGAGGTGAGGAAGATGTGCAGGAGCCAATGACAGAGCAACTGAGGGAAGATGGAATGCTGTAGATACCACTCGGGATTTTGGAGACAGGACAAGGAAATAGATAGCATCTCATAAGCGGGGTATATGGCTACCCAAACCACCACCATAACACCTTCAGCAGGATAAGCGAAGCGGTCGGGCATTAATCACCCCAATGTTAGCGAATGACGTGGCACCTTAATATCTGGACTGGTTGAGCACGGTGCAGTGTCAGTATCTCAGGTAGGCTGCATGAAGGACCTGCCTTAACTATTCCTCGCCATCTAACACTCCACTTCTCTTTCTTTTCCTTTCCTTTCCTAATACACGTGCTACAGACATCAACTGGACGGTCCATATTATTCAAAATGGTGTTCAAATTGCATGTACTATCAAACCCCCCCAAAAATGAAATTCATAATCTAGAGTAAGCAAGTTTTACCTCTCTATCTGGATCAAGTGAAGCAAATTAACTTTAATATAAAGCATTATTGCTGTCCACGGCCTAAATGGTCACTACTTGAATACGTGGACGTACAAACCCGGCTCACAGGCTGAGACAATGTGGTTGAAAGACCTCTTGCCAGAGAAACTGCCCGGGTGCCGTGTGTTAAGCTTCGAATACGACGCTTCCATTGAAAGCATGTCAACTGCAACAGTACGAGACATTGCACGCGAGTTGTTCCAGCTTCTCAAGGCCCAGCGAGAAGGCAATGTAAGTAGATAAAAACTTGATTACTTACTTGTGACCAATAGTTGTGAGTCACAGTAGCTTGCTATTACTAACGAAAAATAGGCCTACAAGAATATTCCTATTGTTTTTATTGGACATAGCCTTGGTGGGATTGTGATTAAACAGGTATGAATCCCTGTTTTGCCTAATATTAGTCAATTAAATATTGTTCATTTTAACTCATGCATACCCAAAGTCCTTGGCGCTTGCAAGACAAAGCCAATTCGACTACCCAGCCATGACCGAAAACACTAAAGGCATAGTAGGTGCTTGAACCGTCTTATACACAAGTGTTTTACATGTCTAAAATGAAGCTTTTGCCCCATGTATAGGTTTTCTTTGGAACACCACACGGAGGTGCTGATGCTGCCCACTTCGCCTTGACGGCAGTCAAGATCGCTGGAGCTGTGCTCCCTCTCTCAGCACGGCGTCACTTGGAGCTTCTCAAAAGAAATTCAGAGGGCCTGTTTAAAATTTCTGACGCCTTCCGACATTTGGCTTCTAGATATGTCATTGTCAGCTTCTACGAGGAGCACGCCTATAACCGCCTTTGGGGGAAAGTGGTATGGATTGCGTGTAGGATAATCGCTATGCCTGCTTGCTAACTTTTGAGTCAGATTGTAGATAAATATTCTGCCATCATGGGTTTAAAACACGAAGACTTCATGATGCTTAGTGGCACACACACTTCTATGTGCCGCTTCTCGAGGGAGGATGACCAGTTCGATCTTGTCTGGAGACGCATCCAGCGTGCCTCAGAAGGTCGAACCCCTGAACGAGGCCTAATGAATTGATATGTCGCAAATCAAGAGAGACCGCTCGTGGCTAGTGTTATAAGATCTCGCTGAAAGAATGTGTACTGGCTGGGGGGAAGCTTAATGTAACAAGGGCTTGGATCAAGGGCTTGGATCAAGGGCTTGGAATAGGCTTCAGTTCAGCTATAATTCTCTTTGGTCCTTCAAGGTCCGATGCCTTCCTTTTTTTCTATTGAAGGGGGTCGACCTCGTCTACTTATCTCTAACTTTCTCCCGTATTCCTTGCGGCCGTACGAACGGGGGCGCTAGCGAGGGTCCCGTCCTTTACAATACGACGATTATACTGCTGTGCTCCAATTCCTCTGCTGTGTAACACTTAAGCCGATGGAACGCCAGCACTCAGCCACCCTTCAAACACGCTTCCCATTTTCCGTAGCCCTACCTCTTTGGCTCCTGCCTATGGAAGCTAGAAAATGGTTTGTTATGTACTTAAGCTGAAGTTGCAAAATGATCTTGCCTCGAAATTTGTCTGTTCCCCTTTATGTCTAGTATATATTCAATATATTATATGGAAGTTTATAACACATCTGCAAAGGCTAAATGATACACCCCCTTCCACGCTTCATGCTTTGTAGTCCCCGGTGGCCGCTAGCGTAGTTATTCAATCTGTCAAGTCTACCAATACTCGCAGGCAAGGCTTCTGTATCTATCTATAGACGGAAATATCCGCGTCGTAGTCTGCGCCTTGAGTGCCCAGCGTAGTAGGGAGAACCTGTTCCGTCATAGCTTATGTACTTAATTACCTACAGCCTACCTACAAAATCTCCGACCATGATTGCCCAGTCACAATTCTGGTCGTCAACCCGATGCACTTTGCTCAGGAAGTTCGGCTGGTACCCTTACGGAAGCAACGACCCCTATGCAGGCCAACCCGAAATATTGCCGACAATCAATAGTATTTATCATCGTATCATTAGACTGAGTTTCTACAAGGAGGTTATGAAATCGCTTCAAGATAGAACCTATCAGTCTTTCACGTCTCTTCCGGCTAGGTTTCTGATTTGAGTCGGGATATAGGGAAATGTGTCAACAGACATTATCGCATAATAAACATATCGCGGATGTTGCGCTTAACCATGAACGCTTCGAAATTTCTTTCAACCTCGCAGGATCATTGATAATCCAGCAACACGCATACTCCGATAAATTCTATTATTTTTACTACCCGGTACCAAGTGCTATCATGTCCGTGCCAGGGACATAGACTCGGAACCGGGCTCTAGGAGATAGCTTCCTCATGTGTGTAGAAATAATAACAATAATGGGTCATTTTGGAGTCGCTAGGGGCGCTTACAGCTAGTGCCGTGACACAGTAGTCTCCAGGTCATCACTACATCGAATTCCTAAATAACGAGGACGCCCTTGAGTCGCACAAAGTACGGCAACTTGCCTCTCCTCCGGCACGCTGATATCCGCGATCGACAATTGGCTTCATAAGGGCGACTTGGCGTCATTCGCGTCGACTAAGTCGGCCGATCCTGATCCTGACCTTGACCCTGATCCCGATCCCCGAACCCGATCTCAATCCCGACCATCTCGGAGCAGCCCTCGCCGCCGTAGCCTTCATAATTCGGTAAGCAAAGAAGCCCCGTAGAATCCACTGCCGAGCAAAACCACTTAATCACCACGCACGTTCCAACAACATATCGAAGCTGTGATCTAGGGTAGATTCAATATGAGATTGTAGTGTATTGTATCCCGTCCCATATTGTCTTGGAACAAGACGTGATGACACCCCTCTCACAAGAAGCGGAACAAAGGACACGTGCTTTCTATTTCGTAAACGAGGTATACAGAGTGTTCTGATTTTCTATCAAAGAAACGACGCCTAACGTCCAATGCCTTCCCTTCCCTGCCCGCTCTCCGAAAACATAATAACAAGACACAACCTATTCTCTCAATTCTTTTTGTCAAGAGAGAGTAGGTACCTCACGAATAAATATGACCACACATATAGATATCCAGTCACTCTCCCAAGGTATCGTCAAAAAATGAGACAAGAAAAAAAAGAGACAGAGAGAGAGTGAGAGAGACAAATATTTCCAACTAAATTTTTTGAGTTCGATCGCGTTCCCTCCCATCCCCTCCCCCACCTTCCTTTGTTTCATCACAAGACACCATTTGCTTCCGATTCGAATAAAGACACTTGCGCCGCATGCATCGTATCATAGAAGAGAGAGAGAGGGAGAGAAACTTCGAAACACGCGAGGATATTGCTTTGTTTGTGCCACACCCACTTTGTGATGTAGGTATGTACCGTGATAGTATTACACTGCCGACCTAGGAGATTTGAGGCAGGCTATATGAAATTTAGTAGGCGTGCGTTGTCGGCTGTCGTAAAATTTCCGCCTCGACCTGCTTGGGTGGTTGGAATATTAAAACATGGCGTAGAATGATAGGCAAAAAAACAAAAACTCCAAATTTCACCAGTCGCTTAAACTGACGTCTCAGATTTCCGCCTGGAAAACAGTTTCCGCAATCCAATAGCGGAGCGAGCAGATCTTGTGCTCAGGGGGCTGTCGTGACCGAGTTTATCAGCAAGCTCGGGAGGAGGCGGCGATTTGGGCGGCGGTTGTGACAGCAAAACTGTCCCAGGACATTCTTTCTGCGGTAATGGCGGGGTGAGAAGTTTATTCCTCTTGCGCTCAGGAACCACAGTCGGTGTTCTCGCTGCCAGGCCAATCAGTTCTGGCAGTCGGTACTCAAAGCCGCCTTCAATGACGGATGGGTTAGTCGCGGTGGTCATGGTCGTGGCTTCGGTCGATTGCGTCGACTGTGATTGTCGCAGCCATGTCCGATCTTGGCTTCTTGCGCTGCTGCTTCCTTCGCATTCTTCTTCCTCGTCCTCTTCCTCGTCCTCCTCCAGCAGCTCCCCGTCTTCTTCGAAGCCAGTCGGATTGTAGCGTTCTTCGTCGCCGCAGACCACGACGTACCACCTGATGCTCTCCCCTCGTTGTAGCTGATCCCGGAGTTTTTCTAGCCACCCTGCCTTTTTACTGCCGGTTCCTACCACCTTCCTCCCATACTCATCGCTCGGACCGTGCATGGCTCGATTGGGATCTCGTTTCATGCGTGATTCGTAGCGGAACATCTCATCCGCGATGGAGACCGAAGTGCCAACCCGCACGACGTGATCAGCCACGTAGGCCCACGGAGCACTTGCCATAGATTCGTCTTTGGGGTCGAATTCCTCAAGAAGCTTGATCGGTGACGGATTATCGAAGTAGTTGAAGTTCTTGGAAGTGATCGAGGACGGCGAAAGCAGCGGCAAGGGAGGGGATGGGACGGTGTTTGCAGTCGTGCTCGTGGTCTCGTCGCGGCCACTCGTTCTCGGCCGACGTGGCGATTTGCTGCTCCGTCTTGATGCGCTTCTACTCCTGGCGGTGGCGCTATTTCCGTTGGATGATCTCAGGTCTTCGGAGCCATGGTACTCGGAAGAGCTGGTGCGTGAGACATAGGAGGAATCATGGGAAGGTGCGTGATGATGTTTCCGATAGGCGAGCAGCGAGGGGTTTCGAGGCGGAGGGTTGGCGGGCGGTAGGAAGTCGTACATGCTGTAGAAGTGGTCTACGATGGCGGCCTCGCTTCTTGGGGAGACAATCCACTCGGTGGCGCCGTCTTCGATGTCATGTTTGGCGATGTAGAAACGGACCGTCTTGCGGTGCCAACGGAAGCCGTGGCAGAGATAGGTCGGCATTCTCCAGACGGCAGAGGAGCCGGCGGGGGTGGGCTCGAGGCTCTGCTAGTGCGGCGCAGCGATGCGCCAGGCGTTGAAGCGGACACCTGGAGAGCCGAGAGGTTGCGTCACGCACGGCTCCTGAAGCGGCCGGTGAAGCGGCTTGCAGATAGAGGGCTGGACTGTCGACTTGGAGATACGGGTTACGGGCGCAGAAGGGAGCCAGCTCATAGGACCGAGACAGTCGAGATTCCAAATACCTCGGACCGAGAACGCTGAAGCTGAGCAGCTAGACAGGCATATGCCGACGGAGGAGACACCGGAAGGTTAGGTAAGCGAACGCGGCTAAAGTATGCGTATCAGTACTTATGTAGGTATGCCGGTGCGTATGTGATACCTAATGTAGATAAGTAAAGATGTAGGTATGTATAATGTAAGTAAACAAGTAAGTATGTAGTTGATAGGTATTTCAATTTCATGAAGAAGAGATACAAGGAGAAAGAAGCCCGAGCAAAGGTGGAGAACGAGATGGACAACACAAGTCTGTAAGGTAGGTACTTCTTTCTTTCTGTACGCGGTGGGCGGGTGGTACGGTAGGATGGGGAGCGGTAGGGTGGGGAACGGTGGCATGGGCCGGGGTATTAAGACGGGGCATAGGTAGTCCGACGAATCAGACGAAGCGTTCTGTAGCATTGCAGCATGAAGTTGCATTAGGTAAATAACCTGAGCACCTACGGTACACTACGAAGTACGAAGTACATGTTAGGTGCTGCGACACTCAGGTACAAGTACGTAACATGTAGGTCGACCTCTTTCATCAGGCCATTCTACATGAGGTCCGCAGCACCGGGAATACGTAGTGACATTATATCATTGGAAGTCTTTGCTGCTGTACATTCTCTGGCTGAAATACAACTGGTAATATGTGGTAAGGTAAGTAAGTAAGTACCTACGTACTTGCTAAATGTGACAACCCCATCAGCTCGACCCGGGGCTCCGTATCTAAATCTGACCGAGTTTACGAGCTCCGGACGTCATACCACCGATCTACACTACCATGTACTTGATGTATCGACTAGAAGTACCTGTTGATGTGCGAAGTAGGTACGTACTTTAAGTAGATAGCATCGGGGAGATGCCTCTATTTCCAGGTCGATGTGGACGATAATACGCCACGTATAATAATAGCCTATAAGTAGGCGGGCATGGCAGGAAGAGCCGAAGGATTAGGTCAGCACAGTTAGATACTGTAATTTCATCCGGTCCGTGGAAACTGAATATCCTCCGCCTGAAGTATCCACCTACCTGTAGACGGTGGGTAGCGTACAAGGTACGCAGGCTAAAGAAATACCTAATCTATCTACCATGTTATGTGCTATCATCGTAGACTCGGTTGACAGTCGAGCTCGGAGTCCAGGGTATATATCTTTATACACTGGGTATGCATTGAAGATATTATAGTACTACGAAGGGCATGTCGCTGTACTCTGTAACTGGCGCGGTATATTTGTGGTATGCGTAGTACTTAGACGCCTGTGTGTAGCTACACTACGCCACCTGTAGCCTGTAGGCTGTAGGTAGGTCTTCTGTAGCGAGAGACGACGAACTCCTATTTATGGAACAACCATCTACCTAAGGTACCGTGGCGATAGGTCAACTCCCCCTGACGTGTATGTCCACTCTAAAAGAGGCCATGATCAAACAGCAAGCCGCCCAAAGAGGATCCCAAGAAAGTCCAAGAAGTCCCAAGGAATACCAAGACCTTCTCTAGTCGCCTGCGGCCTGCCGAGTGTAGTTAATTCCGGTAGGAATCAATCGTATCTTGCCGCGACGACCCGAACTAGCCGATGCTCAACTCCTCATCGGATATGCCCAAGTACCTACTTGGTAGATGTAGGTAGTACTTCGTAGTCTACTTCTACATACCCATGTTAGAAATAACGCGGTGAATATCTGCATGTAGGTTGTATGTAGAGGTATCCAGGTGGTTGAGGTGCAGTAGCGCACGGCAGAGCGAGTGTTGTTCTCGTCGTCTCCGTCTCGAGGTATTCGGTGCAACCATGGCACTCTGACGAGAGCCGAGTGATTCACACACGTCTTCGTACCGGCTCTCTTACATGTAGATTGTGTACTTGTATAGGGAACTTCTATGTAGGTAGGTGGCCTGAGGCAATTTCAGCCCTCACGCGATTGTTGCCCGCGCTGTCAACCTCCGGTACCAAAGGTGGTACAAGTTCAAGTACCGAGCCGGGCCAAGGATTCGGCGTCATGGCGCTGGCGATAGCGTACACCTGTACTGTACTCCCTACACTAATTTTGGGAGTGTGTAGAGGGTATCAGAGGACTTGCTGCATATGTTGTGTCGTGAGGTGCATGTAGTGTACACTATGACATGCGAGTCTAGATCAATCTGCTGAGGAGGAAATCGGTAAATACCCGATGTGGGGGTCTGCTTAGACCTGAGACTCATATAATTGATTGGCCCTTCTGCATGTTGCCTGCCGGTCAGCAACTGAGGAGACATGAGCTATTATGGATCGCACTTGAACAAGTTGAATGATCGGATCCCCGCCGAGGTATTCCACACTCAACACGGTGCTGATTCATACTTAAGTGCTGCAAGTAGGTATTAGGTACCTAATACAGTTCCCATTGCGCCTACTCCTTCGATTTGGGGCAAGCTGTCTTGCCTCTGGACATCAAGGACTACCTATGTACCTATGCTTATGTGGTAGGTAGTGTAGGCATCTGCAGCGCTAGTGAAATTTTGGGGGCCGACAGGAAGAAGCGCCGTTAGGCATCGAACCTAGCGTGCACCACAAAGCTCCAAGATGTCGTGAAACAGGTAGCTTACCTAGATTCTATTACGAAGTTGAGCTAAACAAGCACAGCACCTGCAGCATTGAGAAGAGTTGCAGTATAACGTGTCTACCCAGATATCTAAGTATGTAGGTAGTGTAAAAATGATCTGGGCCAATGGGAATGGAATTTCAATGTACTTCGGACCTACCAACTACATCAATCACGTCCCATAATTTAAACTTCAAGGTTATTTTGAGCTACACTAGCATTTCGTGGGGCTTGCATGACAGGGTAATACCGGACGTACCTGAGTTGGGATTCAATAATTCGATAGCTGGAAGGGCTCAGAGAGTGAGTCTACTTACTACTCCTTACTACGGTCCCGCGCAACCACCCGTCTAAGTCAAACATTCGAAATCTATTCGAGACAGCGGAACGATCGCGATGGAATCCAGGTCCGGTTTGCCCATCGACGGCACTCGCAAGGCAACGGACTGAAAACTCACCACTGGCGTTGTCTCCTCCTCATCAACACCCAGAAATCATCTTCTGGTACCCGCTCGAAAGCCTTTTGCGCCTTTTTCAGGTTTTCCATGGCTTCCTTCGTACCCAGCTCTTTGGCTCCGCGACGGGCTATCTCAAACCTCTTGGCATGGTCGGCCCAGCGCTGGACGGATATCTCCCGCCTATCTTTAGCATCGCACTCAGGGCAAAGGTTGGCGATGACCCCGCCATTCGCGAGCGTATCTGGCAGCGTGTGGATCGTGTCCTGCGCAACGACGCGCGGTTTTACTGGATGCTTGCAGCCTGTGTAAGTCATACTAGTTCGGCAAAAGGGACAAGAGTCATGGCTTTCCAGCCAAAGACCAATACAAGAACAGAAGATATGTCCGCAGGGAAGAATATAAGTTAAATCCGGCGTAGGATTTTCCGCCGTGACGGCTAGCTTCAGAGGTGTTTCCCGGCAAACCTGACAAATGAGATCATCGGGCTGGTCGATCAAAAAGGTGACCATCGGCGATGGGACAAAACACCCCCCGCTCGGAACATCCCCCGTATCCGGCGTGGCCGTAGTCGTATCCCGAGCTTGTTTCAAGAAACCTCGTACCAAATATTTGAGATGAGCCGTGACATCTCGCGAAGGGTTGATAAATTTCTCCTTCGACGACACAGAACCGTCGGTTTCACTCGAGTTGGCTTCACTAGTCGACGGATCGCTTTGTAGCTGATCCTCGTAGCTTTCCCTATTTGCTTCATTATTAGAATGTGTGCGATCCTCCATTAGGCCCCTCCACTGCGAAATTGCAACTGATACATCGCCTGACCACTCCATGGGCCGGGTGTAGGTTGTCGACATTGGCTCACGAGGAGGATGAGGGCGACGAGGTCTGGTGTGTGTGATCGGGGTGTTATCACGGCGTTGGAGAAGCTGGTCGATGCTCAATATCGGAGCATAGGCGTGCTCAATAGGACTACACGGGGATAGGGGTATTTCCTCGTCGATATCTTCCCAAACTAGAGCGATTCCACGACCCGGAAACCTACCGTCTCCCCCTGTGGCCTCTCTGCTAGACATTTAGAAGATAAAAAAAAAGGTTCGCCTGTTTCGAGATAGTCGACGTGTGAGCCCGAGCAGTGGCTAGTATACCAGTTTTATTCTTCGTCTCGACCGGAATGAAGTACAAAGGCGATGACTGGGCGGCCTGCTTGGCTGATCTAGAACCGTGGCCGATGAATAATTATATAATGGTCCGACGCACCTTGCCTTACATCTCGACAAAGCGCCTTGTTCCTCGCTACGCGCTTGTGTTTCTTTGTCTGGGCCGTTGTCTGGCAAGTTGTTAAGAGACCAAAGGCCAGTGCTACCCATTGTACTTCCGCAGAAAGGCCGGGACTGGCAACAAACGTCTTTACAGAGTAAAAATTATACCAAAGCTGTTGGCTGGATGAGTGTATCATTAGTCTAATGTTTTAGCTATATGTAAGAGTGTCAAGCGATGTAGTATATCGGAGAGACAGCTACGATCACCCATCCTGTCGCAGAGCTGAGTGCTGATAGCATGTACCTAATGCCGATCATGGATTATTGCATATGTCTTGATAGTAATATTTCTTTTAGAAAGGTAGAATAGAGTACCTGGGTACTCCATACATTGTACTTTGGCTGACCCACCTAATAGGTACTTACTTAGTGTATCTGGAGAGGAAGGCTGGGAACTAAATTTATTTCTGCCATCCGCAGCCTCGCAGCCTACTCCGTACTATAAACAATCCAATTCAAGGATACACTATCTACAGCTCTAGCTCTTGAACCACAACACAACATCACACCCGTCTCTACCAATTGGCAGTAGACGATAGCGGTGACAACCTCGGCCCGATTCGCTTCTTGGACAAGAACGGTAATTCCCCTCTAGGCCCGCCTCGTTCGAATAAGACAGAATGAGGCTCACGGCCGAGCTTCTACAGAACTCGCCATCATGGCTCAACGCGCTTAAGGAGCGCGAGCTCGACCTTCGAGGTACGTCGGAAAAGAACAGATACTACACATCTATTTGATCTAGTCATCAAGCCAAGGAGAGAAAGAGCAGAGTTGATAGCGAGCCTTTGTCGGCCTGAACAGGACATCGCATTCCCGCCATTGAGAATCTGGGTGTCGCAGGTGTACGTACTCCTTCCTCTCCTCTGCCCCCCTGTTCTCGTCAACCGGTCGTGTTCGGGATGGTCCTCGTATCCTGTCCCGTTGTGGATATGCCAGTACAGTAACTGACAGATGGGTACGCCAATCAGCCCCAAGATGCCATAGATCTAGTCGACAACGACATCCAGCTGCTGGGCAACTTCCCGCTTTCGCCGAGGATACACACGCTACTCCTGGCGCGTAACCGCATCTCCTCGATACAGCTGACGCTCGCCAACTCGATCCCGAACCTCACGAACCTCCAGCTCGAGTCGAACAACCTGACCGAGCTCGCAGATCTGGACCCGCTGGGCTCGTTCCCGCGACTGACACATCTGGTCCTACGGGACAACCCCGCCACGAAGAAAGAGGTGAGCCTGCCCTCGCAATCCAGACAGCCATGAAATGAAATGGGAGAGCAAGAGAAGACGAAAAAGTTGCTAATAGGAGACGTTGCAGCACTACCGATATTGGGTTCTCTGGCGCTGTCCCTCGGTGCGCTTCCTCGACTACGCCAAGGTGAAGGATGCGGAGCGCAAGCACGCGACGGAGCTATTCGGCACGGCCGAGTCCCCCACGGACCTCGCGACGCAGATCATCAACATCAAGCCTAAGGCTTTTGACATCTCGTCTTCCTTCGAGGGCGGCGGCGGGGCCGCCAGCCTGTCGATGCGCATGTCCAGGATCAAGCTCACCGAGAAGGAGAAGCGGCGGTTGCAGGACATGATCAAGCGGACGACGAGCTTGGACGAGATCACGAGGCTCGAGACTATGCTGAGGGAGGGCAGGTTACCTCCTGGCATCCACCTCAACGAGGAGATGGAGGAGTGAAAAGGCGAAGATGTATATCACAGTTCTTTTCATTTTTATGTTTTGCTTTCAGAGCTTGATGGCGGGAGAGAGGAGGCCGAAAATGACGCATATATACCCATGAGAAAATCAAGGCAATAAATAGCATTGTCACTCGCTCAGACGCCGAAGGGCCTGTTCAACTGTCAAGTCATCGCATGTTCGTATTCGATCTATTCTGCAAACGCTGCTCGGCCACGTTCGTACACAAGTAATTATCTAAACAGTGCGTTAAAGACCTTGCGCGTGCCGGTTCCTAACACGTCGTCCCATCCGTCTTCGCGTTCGCCTCGCCACCCCCCCTCCCCCTTCTCCCCCCCTTGCACCGACCAGCTGCCGACCCCCACCGGGTTGTTCCTAACCAGCCATCTCGACATCGTCGTCGTCGTCGACCTTCTTCGCCCGCCTCATCTCGTCCCGCAGCTGGTCGTTCGGATCCACAGCCGCGTCGTCCTCGCTGACGATCCGGGCACCGCTGGCGCCCACGAAGCTAGCGATGCTGCGGTTCCCGCCCGCCACGCTCCCGCTCGCGCTCACGCGACTGCTCTTCTGCTTCTTCCCGCTCGGCTGCCGTAGCGGCGTCGGGCGCGAGTCCTCGGCCATCGCTACGCTACCCCCACCACTACCACCAGCACCACCGCTGCCGCCCGCTTTGCTATTGGTGTTGTCACCAGCAGCAGTTCCGGCTCCGGCTTTGGTGGCATTTCCGGCGCCCCCGCTGAGCTTCGCGCGCGTCGCGGCCGCGTGCGCCCGGATCTGCTTGTACGGCACCGTCTTGGGGACGATGTCCTCCAGGAACTGCAGGTTGTCCTGGTGCGAGACGGCGTTTGCTGCGCGGTGGGGAAGGGACGATATAGATCAGCTTTGCTTTTCTTATGACTTGGACTGTAGTAGTAGGAGTAGTAGTGGTAGTGGTAGTGGTAGAGATTTTATATACGTATATAAATATATATATCTGTGTGTGTGTTGCTTACCTATGTCCTTGTATTGGATGTTTCGTCGAGGCTTGCGCTCGAGCTTCGCCATGTTCAGCCCCTCGCTGGCGAGGTATTGGATGAACATCTCCTGTTCGAACGTCAGTCGGTCGGCCAGCTAGCTAGTCCGCGTGCTGGGAGCGCAGGGTGAGAACTCGGACTCACGGTTGCGAGCGTGATGACGAACGCGGCGTTGTTGGAGCAGAGCTTGACGTCTGGGTCTTGCGCAATGATTTTCTTCACTCTGGATACTGTTGAGATTTAGACATAGTGTTCGTATTTTTTGGGGGTGTTTTTTTGCGTCTGGAGTCGAGAGTTTTCCCATACTGATGAATCAGGTTCGTGAGCATGGACCGATGAGACTTACATGGGAGCTGAGCTTGGCCGGTGACCTCCTTCCTGGGAGGAATGGCCGTTGTGTTGTAAGGCATGATTGCTTGCTGGCTGCTGGTGTTTGAGAGGTGTATATTAGATGTAGAGAATGGTTGGATTCAGAGTAACAACAACAGTGAGATATCTCGTGAACTTGTTGAGCTTTGATATGAGATCCCTGTGAGGCGATTGGGTTAGCTGTACGAAGTAATTAGGTTCGCTGTAATTTCGACGTGCCACATCTACATATGTTGGTTCCAGGAGAAAGAAAATAAAAGAAATAACACGCTTGTCGACGGAGCTTCTTCTATGGGTCCTCCTTCGACCCCGAAATCGAGTGAATGCTCTTGGGAATTTCTGTGTAAGGGGTAGTAGATATGTCAAAATAACCCGTGTTGACGAACCGGCAATTGTGGAGGAGAGGAACGTATGATAGATTAGGTACTGTAGAGCATATAATCACATAAATCGAAAATCAAATCAACCACTCACTTTGGTCAGGAAGCTAGCTGTAGACAGATCAGGGCTGCGTATACCTCGGTAAGTGATGAGGCTCTTCGACCAAGCTGTCAGCGTGTAAAATGGTTTGTTCTTGAGACGCGATCTGACCAAGTGTTGAACACGGTCTAAAACACTAGAAGCGGCAGTTGATTAGGTAGGTACATTATGTACCTGGAGGCTGGTGTTAAGAGGACCCGTAGCCTAAGGGCCCTAGGTACTACCAGCCTATCACCTAGGTGCCTCTAAGTGCCATGTGCTCCCGCTGACGAGCCCCAAGCAGTGTAAGCCTATTACGTACTCCAATTAGATTACAGGTGCTACAGCCAGCCTGGTACCTACAACCCACCTCCGTTCAACAGAGCTTCGCGGCGCAATCCACTGCCTAAAGTAGGTATTACACCAACAAGAACGGGAACAAAAAACAGCTCCTCCGCCAACAGCCACCCTTCGTTCCTATCCCGCGCATTCTACATCATTACCGAACTCTTCCGCCATTTTCGAGAGAGAGAAGGCCAAGCGAGAATGTCCGAAGCGTCGAGGCGATGAACGCACAATCTTCTTCGTCGGTCTCCCTCGCCCTCCCCGAACCCCTCCGACGACCTTCAGTGAGCTCGAGATTCTCCTACGCCGTGTCCACGGCCGAGCGAGGCGAAAATGACGGTGCCCCTGCCAATGGCCAGATTGAGGAGGAGATCGCCGAGATCAAGAGATACGAGGTACGTCTCTACGTCCCGGGGCTCGGGGGGTGTCGCTCGAGGGAGCCATCTCGAGAGGACCGTCACGCGGAAGCTCGGGTCCTAACGCCTCTATCTTTGTGCCCATGTAGGATTTTACCACTATAGGTACGCAGTCTTCCGACGAACCTGCTCGTTCCCCGAACCTCCACATGCTAAGCTCGGCCGACAGACTGGGTCCAAGATGCCGCCCAAGAACGCATTCGACGGAACGCGCAACGGCGGCGGACGGCCGGACGATATGACCACCGCAATGGCAACGTCTCTTGGCGATACCGGCTATGGGAGTCGTACGACGCCGCCCAGGGTTGGATTGTTGTCACGCTTATCGGTGCCGCCATTGGCCTCAATGCTGCATTCCTGAACATCATAACCGAATGGCTCGGCGACGTCAAGACGGGCTATTGTACCACGGGCTTCTACCTCAACGAGAAGTTCTGCTGCTGGGGCGAAGACAACGGCTGTCCAGACTGGCATAGCTGGACTGGCTTTGCGCCCGCCAATTATATCATCTACATCATATTTGCCGTAAGCTCGTTCTCCTGCCGTCTCGGCCCTCGTTGAATAAGCTAAGGAACTGTAGACTATCTTCGCGTTCACGGCAGCCACTTTGGTCAAATCTTTCGCCCCCTACGCCGCCGGCTCGGGCATCTCGGAGATCAAGTGCATCATTGCCGGCTTTGTCATGAAGGGCTTTCTGGGGTTCTGGACGCTACTGATTAAGTCCATCGCCCTGCCTCTCGCTATCGGATCCGGCCTCTCTGTGGGAAAGGAGGGCCCGAGTGTGCATTATGCAGTTTGCACCGGTAACGTCATCTCGAGAATGTTCACCAAGTATAGACGCAATGCGTCCAAGACACGAGAAATACTGAGCGCCTGTGCCGCTGCCGGCGTGGCAGTCGCCTTTGGTAGCCCCATCGGAGGCGTTCTCTTCTCTCTGGAGGAAATGTCAAATCACTTTCCCCTCAAGACTCTATGGAGGAGTTATTTCTGTGCTCTCGTTGCCACCGCCGTACTATCAGCCATGAATCCTTTTCGGACCGGCCAGCTCGTCATGTTCCAGGTCAAGTACGACAGATCTTGGCATCTCTTCGAAATAGTCCCATATATCTTTATTGGCATTTTCGGAGGCTTATACGGCGCATTTGTTATCAAATGGAATCTCCGGGTGCAGGCATTCCGGAAGAAGTATCTTACGAAATGGCCCGTCCTCGAGGCAACCTTACTAGCCGCAGGCACCGCCATCATTTGCTACCCTAACGCATTCCTCCGGATCGATATGACGGAAAGCATGGAGATTCTGTTTCTGGAGTGCGAAGGAACTGAGGATTACCACGGGCTCTGTGAGCAGGAGAGATTTTGGTCGAATGTCTTATCCCTGACACTGGCGACGATAATTCGAGTGGTCCTCGTGATTATCTCATATGGCTGCAAGGTACCCGCTGGAATATTCGTACCCTCGATGGCCATTGGGGCCTCTTTTGGCCGAACTGTTGGGGTCATCATGCAAGGTATCTATCACGCAAACCCGGACAGCGTTTTCTTCTCAGCCTGTGTACCGGACGAACCCTGTATCACACCTGGAACCTACGCCTTCTTGGGCGCTGCGGCCGCGCTCAGTGGTATCATGCACATCACGATTTCAGTTGTGGTCATCATGTTCGAGCTCACGGGAGCGTTGACTTACATCTTGCCCACCATGATCGTTGTGGGCGTCACCAAGATCGTATCCGAGCTCTTTGGGAAAGGTGGCATTGCTGACCGCATGATCTGGTTCAGCGGCTTCCCTTACCTTGATAACAAAGAGGAGCACAACTTTGGCGTGCCGGTATCGACCGTTATGACAGGTGACACCATAGCAATCCCCGTCCATGGAATGACTCTTGAATCGATCGAGAATCTAATGAAAGAGTCCCATTATCAGGGCTTTCCGATTGTGGAAAATGCCCGGAGCAAAATTCTTGTTGGCTACATTGGCAGGACAGAGCTACGGTATGCTATCGATCGGTTACGGCGGGACCGATCCATGGCCGTAAGCCCACAGGCCAAATGCAACTTCTCTCCGCCCACGGTGACCGGCATCACGCCCATCACGCCGACGGTGACGATCAACAACGCAGACTTCAGCATGTCATCCACCTCGATCGACTTCAGTCGTTACGTGGATGCTACGCCCGTGACGGTGCATCCGCGGCTGCCGCTCGAGACGGTCATGGACATGTTCCGCAAGATCGGGCCCCGGGTGATCCTCATCGAGCACCACGGCAAACTCATGGGGTTGGTGACGGTCAAGGATTGTTTGAAATACCAATTCAAGGTGGAAGCGGCGGAGAACCCACGGGAGGACAATGACATCGCCAAGGGCCACGAGAGACTATGGCATATGATAGAGAGCGTGGCCGGATGGTTCTCGGACAAGGTGTCCGACGTCACGGGCGGTCGCATAAGGCTCGGAAGCGGTGGCGAGGAGACGAATGCGTTGCTGCGAGACGGAAGCGGACAGATCATGGACGGCGACGAGGACGTGGGCGATGTCGACGGCGTCGAACTCGAGAATAGATGACATAGCTTGGGATATAGGCGATGGATAGAATTGCAAACTTTTCTCTTCCCCCTTTTATGTGACCTCCAAGCCCTGGGTGACAATTGACATGCAAATTCGCAATTGAATGAATGAATTGATGGCTTCCAAATCTTTACCTCTACCACTCGCTTATTTATTTCCCATTCTCGTCGAAAACGATGAATGCCGTTTGTCTATCTTCGATCCTGACTGAGCTGCGGGCTCTCATAGAAAAAGACCTACCCGATCTATAGTATCCGTGGACAAGTAAATTAAGGTAACTTAATGTGGTGTAATGATTCTGAAAATTTTGGGAAGTCAAGGTATCTCTGGTAAATTCCAATGGGCTAGGCTGTTGCTATTGTTTTGTTCCTTGACTGACTCGGTGACAGCTCCCTAGTACCTGATGTACCTGATGCATGCATGCAATGTTCCAGGGATTAGGAGATTCCGCCGCTGCGTCGGAGGTGAGATCGGACGGATCCACGATTCGGCCTACGTTCCGCCATTCACAAACCCACTCACACGCACAATAGTACCACGTTCCTGATTCCTGCCGTTTGTCGCCTACATCTGTCCCTGAGTCGCCTAGCCCGGCTCCGCGTATTACCTACCGACCCCTTACCTATCTTTTCGTTTTCTTGTTTATACTGTACTGTACCACCTATCATTCCATATATATCGCACCCTGGTCCCAATCCCTCTCGCCCTTCGCCCCACCATGCCGCAAGCCAGAAGGACCCCGCGAAGTCCGAAGCCCTCCCCCGCCACGACGACCACGACAGCAGCGACCCCTGCCACCACCGGCAACCTTAAGCAGCGGAGACCAGGCGGCCCCGGCGGCCCCACGACGCGGACGGAGACGGGGCCGGAAGGAGGAGCAGGTTCGGATTCGCGCTCGGCCGCGATGCCCTGGACCACGAGGAATCAGTGGGTCGTCTACGCTGTTGCGAGCGGGGCTTGCGCGGCGTTCAATGGCGTGTTTGCTAAGTTGTAGGTTCTCTCTCTGTCATCCATCCAATCATTTCCCGGGTCTCATTTGGATTCTCATTATTCGTGAGAATACGTGACAAGAAAAGACAGACGACACTATCTAGCGCTGCGCAGCATCGCGTTTAGTTCTACTTCGTCTGCCTCATGTTTCAGCGTATGGAGATTGAGAACTCAGGAGAGGGAGGGTATTAGTCAAAGGAGTTTTGAGCCCCGACAGGCCTCCTCCCCTCCTCTCCCCCCTCCTCCAGCCAACCCCCTTCATATCGCCTTTGTGACATGAGATTAAATAACTGTGTGTATCATGAGATCGAACAAAGCTAATCATCACAATTTCACCCCCTCGCCAGGACGACGAATGACTTAACGGCACATATCGCTGGCGCGATATCCAGTTCCCTCGGCCTCGAGGGCGCCGATCGAATTCTCGAGATCGTAGTTCGATGCGTAAGTTATCGCATTGACTAACTGACTGACTGACTATCCCCCCTCCCTCCCCTGCTTTAACGCCATGCCAAATGCGCACCTGGGGCGGTACGATTGCATAGCCCGGCAATTCTTCATCATTTATTCCTCGGGGCACCTCATAGACGGAACCTTCTCGATTTCCCTCTCCATATGTCTGACCGATTTGAGGCTCAAATTCGAACGAACATAAACTAACATATATATCAAATCAATCAAATCAGACTTTTTTCGGTCTAAATCTCTTCTTCAACGGCGTGGTAGGTACCCCCGGCATCCCACGTGCTCTCATTCTCACGCATATCCCCCTCCCCCTCCCCCTTTTTATCCTTTCTCTCACCATCCATCGTCCGCCATCTCCTGTTTCCCCCTCCCACTCACTCTATATACACCTAGATGTGGACCCTCTTCACGCAAGCCCTGGCAAAGGGGACGTCGACGACGCAAGTCTCCATCATGAACACGTCGACCAACTTCGTCATCACGGCCCTGCTCGGCCTCGCCATCTTCGCCGAGGCCCTGCCGCCTCTCTGGTGGGTCGGTGCCGCGCTGCTCGTCGTTGGGAACGTCATCATCGGACGGAAAGACGAGAACAAAAATGACGCCGAAACCGATCGGCGCGAAGAGCAGGGAGGGGGAGGAGAGGAAGGACGTGTCGAAGCGGCTGAGCGAGGGGTCTTGAGCCCTGAGGTCAAGGACGATGAGGATGTCGCGCTTCTTGGCGACTTGGATGTCCCGTCGTACGATAGATAGATAGATAAACGAGGCGAGGTTGAGGGGTTCTCTATGGTTTTTGAGAGATGGTCGGAGCTACCTACCTACCTACCTACCTGCTTCAGTGGCTGGTGTTGTGCATTTGATACCCCCTAGTCCATCTTAACAATAGATCAAGTAGAGAATACAAAGACTTATATATATATGTTTTGAAAGTATGGAGTGAGAAATGAACAGTTATTTAGTCAGCACCAGAGCTCATGGCTAGCTATACCAGAGGAGAATTTGATGGAAGAGTTTTCTTTCTCGTCTACACCTAGAGTTGCCTAGCACATGCACGAGTCACGAGAAAAGGGGGTGAATATCAATTTCACATATAGATAGGAGAGTATCGAGCTCTCAAACTAAATCAATCGCGTGGTAGAGTTCGTAATTGCAATGAACTATCTCCTACCCGCCCGCAAATGGCCCTCAACCAACCAACAAGACGCCAGACGCCCTTGTCCTTGTCCTTGTTTGCATACTTATGGAGACGCGTGGATTCCACCCACGTCTTTCTTGTCTCATGAATGAAAGCATCCAGGTCTGCTGAAGATATCTCTCAAGCTCCAAACCCTTATGAAATTCGTGGCTCGCAAGATTACCGAGCCTAAGATCACCCTGGTCCTCCTGAATGCAATGTGGTGGGTGTCTGGGAAATGGAAACAGTCGCGTGAGACCGTGAGAAGAGAACCGATACCGCAGCGGAAACGCAAGAACTTAACTTGCGTTTCCGTCTCGATCTCCACTCATGCCAGTCTATGCAATTTTCTTTTTTTGTGATACGACGTGTCAATGATGACAAGCGTGGATGCAACGTGACGATCTTGCCCGTGTCTCTCCCGGGCTCATGCGCGTACGCAGGAAAAAGGGGGGCCGCAACCGAAACCGAAACCGAGGGGACAGGTGCTACTACGCAGCCGCGCCCGTAGGCTTCGCGGTACAGGAGACAATCTTGACCTTGTCCGCCGAGACGACTTGTCCGCCGTTCTCCATCTTGAGCGTGACGTTCTTGAGCTGGAAAGTCCAGACTTCGTCGCAGAAACGGTACGTATCGAGGCTCGCCTGTGAGTGCGTAAGAGAGAAGTATATATCAGCAGAGGGCCCCCGCAAAGCCCAGTAGATCTATCAACAGAGAACAACACGGCCAACTGCGGGTGGAGAAGTCTATGCTCACCTTGAACGTCAGGCGCGACCGGACCTTGTCCTGTAAGACCTCGGCAATAGCGCGGTCAAAGTTGGCCAAGACCTTCATGGCGAGTTGGGGATCGATGTTGTTCTGCGTGATGAGGTCATCGAGGGTATCTGTGAGAGCACCGCCGATGCTGCCGAGGAGGAAAGACAAGAATGCGCTAGTTAGCAAAAGTTGCGATGTCTGATATTTGGGGAAAAAAAGATAGAGAGGTGGTGGTGGCTCCTTTCGTTCGCCTGTTTCATCTATTCATTCATCCATCCATCTGTGCATCTATCCGCAACTAAACAACGAGGACATAAAACAGGAATAGGTAAGGTGGCGCTGTACCTGCTTCGGCGATACAGCTCGTAGAAATTCTGCGCCGTCGCCATTGTCTCTCTTTCTGGACTGAACAACGGAATTCCGAAACGAGTCCGTAGGATATGCGCAATTTACACTCGGCCGCTTGGCGGTGCTATCCCTGGTAGGTTTCTCTTTTCCGGGATCAGCGATGATTGCGCCGTTGTTGTCAGAGGGAGGGTTTTGGATGCGGATTTGGCGATCGGGGGAATCAACATGGACTGCCGGCGTTGCCTGACTAATTGAGACCCATTTATATGTACTTCCAAGGTACTACAGTCCACAATGGCTGTGCATGTGTGAAGTACTGAGGTACTTGGGTACAATCTAGGTACTTGGATGGCAGGTACCTGACCTCGGCACCTTCTAGGCACTTCAGATCGCGCTACAAGTAGGCCCTTACTGAAGTACCTACCTGTACGTACCCCTTCATGTGGAGTTCGTACCTGCTGTAGATCGGAAGGGCTGCCATCGCCAAGACCACTTAACGCGTGACTTCGCAGGCAGTTCGCGTCGCCTATTGAAAATCGAGCAAGGATGACGCGCTAATGAGGTAGGTACCATTCTACGGGTAGCTGCCTGTCTGAAATCATCACTTTTTGCTTCTTTCATTCCAACACCTGGTAACCTTCAACTACCACCTGCTGTACCTACACTCTCGCAAAACCTTTTCCGACCAATCCAATTCCCATTTCCCAACTCCCACCTCCGAATTGCCCATCCACAGCATTACGCTCCTTTATCATTCTAGGATTCCAACTGCCCTTCACACTGCATAGATCTGGCGTGCTCTGCATTGCACAATTGCACCACCCTACGCCCTCATTTGCACTCACCTTCAGTTCTGCATTAGTAGCTCCGGCATTTCAAGATGGCGTCTAGTCCGTCTTCCGACGTAGACACTCGCACATCACTCTCCCCTCGCTCCAGTACCGCTACAAGCCCAGCATCCTCGCCTCCCCCCGCCGAAGAGAAGACGCCGACCGAGATGGCCATTACTTCAACCTTTACCGATCAGCAAATGCTGACGGAAGAAAAGAAGGCTCGCGCGGAGAACACCAGAGCGGAAGCAAAAAGGTTGGCAGCTCGTAGAAAGCGAAGAAAGATCATCTTGTCACCGCAGGAGAGAGCTCGCAAGGCTAAGGAGCTTGATGAGCTCCTGCGCAAGAGCACGATCTTCAGCGATATATTGACGAAGAAGACGAAAGCCCTCGGTCGTGTTGGCCGTGACTTTGACAACCAGGCACTGGCAGATGCCAGGTTGGAATTCAAGCAACAACCCAAGATAATGTCAGGAGGCACCATGCGCGATTACCAGCTGGAGGGTTTGACCTGGCTGTACGAGATATGTCTACAAGGCATGAACGGTATTCTAGCAGATGAGATGGGCCTCGGTTAGTCCCATTACTCGTCTTTATGCCTCTCATCATATATGCTAATAAGAGGCAGGTAAAACGATTCAAGTCATTTCATTAGTTGCCCTCTTGCGAGAGCAAGAAAATTACTTTGGCCCGCATCTCGTCATCGCCCCGTTGAGCACACTATCGAACTGGCAGGACGAATTTCAGAAATGGACACCAACTATACCATTTGTCTTATATCATGGAACCATCGAGGAGCGTCAACAGATATTTAGAGACAAGATTATGAAGCAATATCAAAAAGGGGTCCCGACTCAGAAATTCCCGGTTGTCTGCACGTCGTATGAAATGATACTGAGAGATCATGCCGCTCTTTCCAAGATTGATTGGGCATTTATCGTTGTGGTTCGTATACAATATGTTCTCTCTGCTGTTTGGGGCTAACGAGTTGTCAGGATGAGGGACATCGGATGAAGAATGCAGATGCGAAACTTTTCAGGGAGTTGCAGCAATTCAGATCAGCCACTCGTCTTCTCATTACAGGAACACCGTTACAGAATAACCTGAAGGAATTGTGGTCTCTTCTTCATTTCCTTATGCCAGAGACTTTTCTCGACTGGGAAGCATTTGAGACATGGTTTGATTTCAGCGATCTCCAAGATGAGGAAGGGACCGCTCAATTTATCGAGGACAAGGAGAGCCATTCACTCGTTTCCAAGATTCATAAAGTCCTTCAGCCGCTGCTTCTGCGACGGGTAAAGGCTGATGTCGCGGCTTATTTGCCCAAGAAGCGCGAATACGTTCTCTACGCGCCAAT
Organism: Nemania sp. NC0429; assembly: GCA_022578495.1. Classification (NCBI taxonomy): domain Eukaryota; kingdom Fungi; phylum Ascomycota; class Sordariomycetes; order Xylariales; family Xylariaceae; genus Nemania; species Nemania sp. NC0429. The sequence goes on along the minus strand of MU392187.1, from coordinate 145,708 downwards.
GACAAAGGAACAGACAGATCTTTACAATGCCGTCAATGACAAGAAAACAGATACGAGAAGCTACTTAGAAAAGAAAGTTGTCGAACGATTGACCGGAGCCAATAATACTCCAACTAGTTCCAAACGATCCAGTCGGCTTTCCTCACGAGCAGCCAGTTCCTGCCCGGCAGAGACACCCTCGCCTGTAAATAATGCCTTCTCCATGTTGATGAGGCCGAAAACCAAAGCATCAGCTCAGTCCAACCCGGCACCGAAGGATTCTTCAACTCCTATGCGAGCAAGTTCCAAGAGGAAGATGCCTCCAACTAGCGAAACGCCAGTATCAAAAAGCGCAAAGTCGAGTCGACAATCTGCGCCATCGACGACCCAACGGTCGCGAGGACGTTCCCGAAAGGCCCCCGCATCTTACAAGATATCGGACGATATCGATGACGATAAGCTAGACGATGACGCGTTCGAGAGGATGCTGGCTACGGAATTGGAAAGCCGGGAGGATGACCTAGAAGAAGACTTCCGAGATGCCGATGAAATCGAACGAGCTGAGACGCTTGAGCTCGCGAGTAAGTGGTCACGATTCTCGATATTCTTAAAACGTGCTAACTAACACATCACAGAGCTCCAAATAGCCGACAAAAAGCTAGGGAACCCGCTCATGCAACTGCGCCTAGTCTGCAACTCACCTCATAACTTATATAATCCCTGGGCTTACGACACTAATGAGTCGGTTGATGAAAGCATCGTCACTGCTTCCGGAAAGATGCTCTTGCTGGATCGATTACTTCCCGCGCTGTTCGAGCGCAGCCATAAGGTCTTAATATTCTCACAGTTCAAGACTCAGCTAGACATATTGCATGACTACTGCTCTGAGTTGCGAGGGTGGAATATTTGTCGGATTGATGGTAGCGTATCCCAAGAGGAGCGCAGAAAGCAGATTAAAGACTTCAATGAAGATCCCGAGCACAAGATCTTTCTACTGTCTACTAGGGCAGGCGGTCAAGGCATCAACCTCGCCACTGCGGACACGGTTATACTGTTTGATTCGTGAGTTGAGGCATGGGTACAGAAGTATGGCTCAAATGTTCTAATTTGGGATTTAGGGACTGGAATCCTCAGCAAGACTTGCAGGCTCAAGATCGCTGCCATCGCATCGGCCAGACAAGGCCAGTCATCATCTACCGATTCGCAACAAAGGGCACGGTAGAAGAAGAACTTCTCCTCAGCGCCGATGCTAAGCGTCGGTTAGAGAAACTTGTGATCAAGAAAGGCGGTTTCAAAAATATGAGCCAGAAACTTGAGACGGGTGAGGATATTGACAAAGAGACCTTAAAAGCCCTGCTACTTAAAGATGGCGAGGTTTATCAGCACAGTGGTGGAGACAAAGTGCTTAGTAACGAAGACATCGAGACTTTATGTGATAGGTACGACGACTCTTTTTTCCCGTTTATGTGGAGTTCTACTAACATTTTTTCGTAGGAGCGACGTTGCCTTTGACAGGGCTGCTGCTGGCGCGGGTAATACCGCTGGCTTCACCGTTGTCGAGACAGGTACAGATGGCATAACACAGGTGACTACTTCTTCGTGATCCACTCGGCGCAACAGAAGGCTACAACACGACTTTTTGAATTGGCTTTTGGAGGCGCAAGCCCTTGCTATTAGATTTCAAGCTCAATAATATCTAACATGTACTACTTACTACTGGACTGCTATCAGGAATTTGGCGTATCAGAGCTCGCGCTCTTTGCTTTTGGACATCTGTATAAAACGAGAATTGTCGCATAAGAAGCCACGGAAGGATTGTTTGGGGTCACGGTGTTGGATGCGTACAAATTGGTCTGCGGGCTTATCGTGCGCGGGTCGAGTCGATCTTCTCACTGGCTTTTCTGATGCTCTATCTTGGCCTTACGTCTATTTTTGCTGGGATAGTTCGGGCAAAAACTTCCCGAGCTAGAACTACCTAGCTCACTTAACTCTTGCAGAGATGTCAGTAGGACACCTTTGATAGGACGGAAGACCAGAAAACCAGAGACGAGAAATAAACATGCTTTAACTCCTTGCTGACCTGTTGGAAATCTTGTTTGCTCCTTGTCTTCAATGCCATATCGCGATGGGACGCGGGCGAAGGCGCTATTTTTGGCTATACTGGTATGGTGAGCATGGATCAAGTACGGGTAAGTAAGTGCGAGATTCATGAGGTAGGTAGGCCGTTTGAAGTTGGCACATAAACCCCATGCATATGTAATTTGGTATATATCCGTTCTATGACACCTGTCCGGCTCCCTTGTTCGGTTGGCGAAAAGGGGGTCGCTGGGCATAGATGGTAAGCTATCCCGAGATCAAATTATCATGCCGGTAAGTAAGTAATCATAGAAAGGCGTCTACACATTCACCTTCTAGACTACCGGCTTGGCTCGCTCGCCAGCCAGCAGCCGGATGTATGCATATGTTTCAGAAGACAAGGTATGTCTGTCATATAAGTAGGTATGTAGGTATGCACGCCCATGACCAGAACCGCAAACAATGGTATCAAAAACGCCGCCATGCTTAAGTACGTATATCATATCACATCGTAGCCATCCATTTTAATCCCCGTCTCCCATCTCCCACCTCCCATACTCTCAAGTCCAAATCCCCAAGACGACCACCCCTTACGTTCACAACTCCATATCGTCATCACTGTCGTCCTCGTCCCCGCCGTCTCCGCGCCTGAGCTCCTCCTCGCGCCTCCCGGCCTCGACGCTAGCGCCGAGCCTGCGCACGCCGTCGACGACGCCGAGCACGAAGCCCCTGCTCGCGGCGAGCTCCATGGCGCCGACGCCGCGCAGGTTGACGGCGCCCCTCCCCTCGTCCAGGTACTGGGTGCTCGCGCGCATCTTGGCGGCGCGCACCTCCTGCAGGTCGCGCAGCAGCGCCCGCACCTCGGGGGCGCCCGGGATGTCGTCGGCGGCGTGCGCGAGCAGCGTCTCGGCGATCTCGAGCCAGTGGTACGGCAGGTACCCCGACGGCGCGTCCTGGGTGCAGCTGGGCAGGAACGGGGGCGCGAGGCGCAGGGCCTTGTCGTCATCTCCGTCGTCCCTGTCGTCTTCTTCTTCTTCTTCTCTTCCTCTGTTTCTCCCCCTGTCGCCGTCGAGCCCTCGCCCCCTTGTTGTGGTGGTCGTCGTGGCGTAGGGTCTCGCGACGCCGCGCCCGTCCGACCGCATCGGCGGCGGCGGCGGCGGGCTGAAGGCCTCCGGGTCGAGGTTCGTCTCGGCGTGCACGATGTCTTGGAGCGAGGACGGGAGGAGCCAGGGCGGCGGTACGATGTTCGCGCGGCGCTGCTTCTTGAGGAGCAGGGCGAGCCAGAGGGGGAGGTCGGCGCGGCGCGGGGGTCGGAGGGATGGGGTCTTGCCCTGTTTATTCTACGAGTCAGAGTCGGGAGCTTGAGATGTCGTCTGCTTCGATCTCGATGTGCGCCGCATCGCATTGCACTGCATGGTGGCATTGGTAAGGTAGAAGGGAGGAGACGATGATGACGATGGTGGTGATGGAGAGAGAGATCTATCGTACGCTGAGCATGGGTATGGACTCGAGTCGCTGTCGCGGGACGACGGTGATCATTTCCATCTCGCAGAGGAAGGCCACCTCGGCTGGCACGAGGCCGGACGGGAGCGGCAGGGCCATGTCTGTCTCTTCGATTCTCGCTGTTCGAATTTACGCAGGGCCGTGAGGTAGGATATTTATTGAAACTCGGTGTCTCGCTGGGACGGACGCGATGCGAAAGACGCGACGTGGGGTGAATTAGACTTTGGCAGGGTATATTCTATAGCGGGGTAGCTATGAAGTACCAAGGGACTTCATGCACTTGCGCTCACGTACATACACTTAAGTGGGATGATGTACCTTGCAATTCTTCAGGGGTTTCCTCTAGATCTACAGCACTTTCTCTCCGCCACCATATCGTAGATCTGAGATAGGGTTTTGCTCTATCTAGATAGTGTACCGAGATGCCTACTAGGCACTCTAGATAGTTACGGATAGCGTCCGTCTGCCTCTAAAAGCATGTTTCGTAGACAGATTACTAAATATGTACTTATACCCGACTGGTTCATCTCATGCTAGTACTACATAGTCCCTATTACTATCTTGATACTATCTACCTATTAGGCAAGTCGCAATCAACACAACGGGCACTGGTACTCCTCGACGTCATCGCCTCCGGAATGGCGCGTCTCTATCGGTACCACTCGACTTAGCCCCTCATCCCCCTCCTCCTGCTCGGTGCAAAATTGATACACTAGCGGTCGAGTAGTGTAGGAGCTGCTCCATGGAAAGAGGGGCTCTGCCTTTTCCAAATCAAAAAAAAGAAGAAAAAAAATATTTAGGAAATCTCGAGGACTCGTGAACTTACCTTGAAGTTGTCACCTTGAGATTTTCCTAAGTTATACACAATCAAACGATGGCGGCCCAAATCCCTTCACTCAAGCTGGCCTCTGGCTATGTACGTTCATCCTCATGGTGGCCTATTGTCGTCTCTTCGTGTTCATCATCACACGTTCTCACAAGTTGCTGACGTTTTCCTGTCTGTGCTGATAGGGCATGCCACTTGTCGGTTTCGGCATCTGGAAAGTGCCTCGCGAGACATGTGCCGAGCAAGGTATGTATTGCTATCCCATCATCTCTAACCTACCCCTATCCGTCCGTCCGTCCGTCCGTCATGGACACATAGCGCCGAACAGGGGGGATTTCGTGTTTGCTCTAACGCCGAGAGAAACATAGTGTACAACGCCATCAAGCTTGGGTATCGCTACATCGATGGCGCCTGGGACTACCAGAACAGCCAGGAGGCGGGCGAGGGTGTCCGCCGGGCCATCAGCGAGGGCATCGTCAAGCGTGAGGATCTGTTCATCACCACCAAGCTGTGGAACAACTACCACAAGCGCGAGCACGCCTTCGAGATGGCCAAGCTCGAGCTCGAGGCCTGGGGTCTCGACTACCTTGACCTGTTCCTGATCCACTTCCCCATCGCCCTCGAGTTCATCCCCTTCGAGGAGCTCCGCTGGCCGTGCTTCTGGACCGACGAGGCGCACAGCAAGGTCACCCCGCTTGCCAAGGTGCCCATCTCCGAGACGTGGAAGGCCCTCGAGGACATGGTGCAGACGCCCGAGAACCCCGCCGGCTTCGTTCGAAGCATCGGCGTCTCCAACTTCCAGTCCCAGCTCATCACCGACGTCCTGTCGTACGCCAAGATCCCCGTGTCGGTCCTGCAGATCGAGCACCACCCGTACCTGACCCAGCCGCAGCTCGTCAAGCTGGCGCAGGACAACAACATCGCCGTCACCGGCTACTCGTCGTTCGGGCCGCAGAGCTTCCTCGAGCTGAACAACAAGGACGCCCTCGGCGCCAAGTCGCTGTTCGAGCTGGACGTCGTCAAGAGCATTGCCGAGAAGCACGGCAAGACGCCCAGCCAGGTGTTGCTGCGATGGGTACGTACTCCATTCTCCATACTCCATACCCTATAACCCATACCCATACTCCATACCCCATACCCCATACTCCTCTTCGATCAGTTGCCCTCCCCGTCTCAGATTCTTGCTGATTGACTGACCATTTCGACGCCGCAGAACACGCAGCGGAACATCATCATAATTCCGAAGTCGAACAACGTCGACAGGCTGAAGCAGAACCTCGAATCGGTCAGCTTCGACCTCACCGATGATGAGATACAGCAGATCTCGGCCCTCAACCAGGGACTGCGCTTCAACGAGCCCAACTACTTCGGTTTCCCCATTTTTGCTTCATGAGCACGGAATACCCAAACTCAAGAGAGGGACGAATACTTAAGATAGATAAATAGATAGATGGCTCAATTGATATCACTACCTTTCATACGCTGAATTGGTTCATTAGCATGCATGAACAGGTGGGAAGATGTAAAGAACTCTACATGTAAGATGTGAGTCCAACTTATTAAGAGAATACTTGGGTAATAGGTAGACTTTCTCTCGTAGGCCAAGTGCTTATATGCTTCTACTTGCGGCTGGTATGTCCCGAATAGGGGTATCTAAGTTCAGCCCCATCATTCAGGAATCAGCGGTCAGCAGTTGATTGACGCCAGGGGTAGCAGCGCTTATATCTTGTACTTCAGGTACTTGCATCGGGTCCAGGTAAGGTAGGTACTTAACTTGGTATACACACTGTTAGTGTACACTGTACGCCATTCAAGCTACCTAATTTTCTAGTTCCGACAATTCTCGTCACTCTCGGCTTCATCCACTCTTCAAACCCTCAAGATGGCCCCCCCATTGAGCGAGCTTGCGGCCACCGAAGGAAGCACAACGTTCGACATTATTCAGCACGGACACAAAGACCTGGTGCAGGCCGTCGCATTCAACGCATACGGCGACCGGTGCGCCACCGGCGGCGTCGATGGCAAGATCCGTGTCTTCAACCGCCATCGCGATGGTGTCTGGCGGCTCTGCGACAACTGGGGCGCCCACGGCGGCGAGATATTAGAGGTACGTCTACCTTGGCCACGCGGGCCGTGTCCTCCTCCCGCCTGCCGGCCTGCCGCTCTGTTCCTGACTCGCCAGATAGCTCCAATGGCTGCCGCCGACCGTCTATCCCAACCTCCTCGCCTCGCTGGGCATCGAGGGCCGCTTCAAGCTATGGGCCGAGGATCCCTCCGCGGCCCCCGGGAAGCGCTTCAGTTCCCGCGCCGGCAACGGCAGGGCCATCTCCGAGATCCGTTCCGGCCGATATCCCTTCCGCTCCTTTTCCGTGAAGCACGACGAGGTCACGCGATGCACCTGGTTTGCGCTGCTCGCCACCGACGGCCACCTTTCCGTGTACGAGAGCGAGGAGCCCGAGATGCTGAACGAATACGGCAAGGTCGACGATTTCCAAGCCTGCACGAAGCCGAACCGAGGGGAGGAGACGTGCTTCAAGGTCCGATTCGATCCGAACCCCGAACCCTGCTATACTGCCCTGCGCGCCGGCGTACCGCAGGATGCCCTAAGCCTCGTCGTGTCGGGCATGCAGAGCGTCAAGATATTCAGGACCCGCGACACCGTCACCAGCTCCTTCGGCGCCACGTCCAGAGCCCGCGAGTTCTATTTCGCCCTGGAAATCCCACATAGCCATCTCGTGCGCGACGTGGCCTGGGCGCCTGGAAACTACAGAGGCTACGACATCATTGCGACGGCCTGTCAGGATGGGCTTGTGAGAGTCTTCAGAATCGACGCGCCGTACCCCCACGACGACGGCAAGACCTGGGCCGTCGAGGATGTCGTTCCCAGTCGCAAAGCCGCAGACGAGGCGGCGGCGGCGGCTCAGAATATGCAACCCCGCAGGTTGTCGCAAGCGCCCTCGGGAATCCGAGTCGAGCTCGACAAGTCTGGGACGCATGGAGAGCGCACATCTACCGGCCAGCCCGGCCAGATCGAACACACGGCCACAGAGCTTTCCAAACTCGATGCCCACGACTCGCCCGTGTGGCGGGTTGGCTTCGACGACGACGGCCAGATCCTGGGCAGCGTCGGCGACGAAGGGAAGCTCATCTGTTACCGGCAGACGCCGAGTGGTGCGTGGGCCAAGAGCTCCGAGCTCGGTATGATGAAGACGAGATTAACCGGGCCCGTTTGAGTGAGCTATATCTCGACTTACCCATCACACATGCGAGAACATCTGGTAGAGGCCAACTACGCCCGCGCCACGTGGCGATGTTCTAGACCTGTCAGGAGCGAAAACTCGATCCGATAATCACCCATTAAACACTGTAGTTCCGGCTACACAAACCTCATCGACCTTCGCGATGCCAAATTTCTCTGAGACTCGTCGTTGTGGACAAATCTTTTGAATAGTCCCACCCGCAAAGCTTATTCGATACGACGGCTTCGTTGATCGCCACTGGAATCATACCATTATCTTAAGCTCGGGAGAGAAATAAGGCTATGCAGATAGTCAAGAACAGGGGCAATGGCATGGGCGCGATCTCGCTTATTCTTCATAGCCTCATCAGGCACGTTCCATTACAACCGGATCCCAACCAGGGCCCGGGACCACATCACACCAAACTCAAAGGGCTTATATACCAGCGACAACCCATACCAACGGCACGCCGTCTAAAGCGAACTCACAAGCGAATCGCCCAGCCCCTGGATGCTGGCCTCGAACTCGGTGAAGCTCGCGGCGTCCCATTTGGCGCCGTTGGCCCCGGGGACGGCCTTCGAGCCGGTGAAGGCAATGTACAACACGTCCGTCTCCTCGTGTCCGTTGTTCCCCGTGATACTCTTGCCGAAGCACGCCGTCGCGAGCGAGATGGACGACTCGCCTATCACGGCCTTCGGGCCGTCGTCGCCGTTCTCGTCGCCCCAGATGCCGTAGATCTGATATCGGAGTTGTATCGTCAGTGTAAATGCCACTGCTTATGTGGATATAGCTCTATCATCCCTCATATGGCGAAGAGGGAGGGGGAAAGGAGTCATAAAAAAAAGGGCCAGGGCTGAAGGAAGACAGACAGACAGCAACTCACAAGTTTGTCCCCACAAACAACAGCCACGACGCTAAGCGGCTCTACGCCGTAGCTGCGCGGATCGAAGTTCGCGTAGCCGGGGCGCGACCCGACGTTGCCGAAGACGACGTACGGGTGGACGTTGGCGTCGAGATCGCGGACGCCGGGCCGGCCATAGCCGCGCACCGTGTCCGCGAACGACGTGACTGACTGCGTGTCGCCCGAGTTGCCGCACCGCCCGTCGTCCGCCGGCGACCCCTGCACGCCGTCGCAGTCCACGTCCATGTCCGAGAGCGCGCCGCGCCGCCCCTGCTGGTAGATGATCCCTTTGCTCGACAGCCGGTCGCCGCAGTATGTGAAGTCTGTGTTTTTGTCTTGTCAGGGGCTATTGGGTCTTGCGAATCGAATGACGACTGCTGCTCACCATTGCTGCCGTCCTCTAGGGCGTAGAAGCCGCCTTTGAGGACATTCGTGCACTGTCCCTGCGCCTTGATGCTGTTGTATAGGTTCCGGACATTTTGCGGGACGGTCCTGGCTAGCGATGCACCTGCGAAGAGGGCGAGAGCTAGGAGAAGGGAGGGCGGAGCCATCGTGAGATTTGGTCGATGGGGCCTGCAGTGAGGATAGACGGAGCCAGATGAGCTTGCACCTGAAGAGATTGCTCGGCTGTCTAATTTATATCGTACGGAATAGACTACACTAGCAGCATGAGATTGGGAGGGAAGTCAGACAGGTAGGGAGACTGGAGTTATTACATTGGATATTCATACCTACTTACCTACTTACATACTTACTTACATAGACAATCTCCAATGCCAAGTCGGTTTCAGTGCATTCGACTTCTTTACAATAGGGAGGTAACATACATACATAAGCAAGTATCTCGCCGACATCAACCATCTGGCTCGAGTAAGTCGGTAAGTAAGTAGATAGTTGCCCAGCTTTACCTACCAGATTAGGTCTCTGTCATGCACCCCAACCCCCGAAGCGGAAACCGTCAAGGCACCACCCCGGCGGCGGCGGCGATCTCGGTCCTTTCTTAGCAGGTATGATACCGTGCCAGACCGTACCTAATAGGGGTAGTTACATTATATTCGCATGCATCGCGGGGGCCGAGTAGGCAGACGCTACCCCGCTCCCGAACCCCGTACCTTTCAGACAGACATCTAGATAATCTACCTACTTTACCTACCTAATTAAGTGAGTATTTAAGTTATCTTACTCTATTGCTCGAGCAACCAACGAACCTATAAAATGCAGTCGTCAGAACAAAAAGGTATGCTCTACGTAGCATATTGTATGCGGCACTCCGGACGGAGACAGGCCAGGTCTCTCATAATAGGACTGCGCCTGCAAAAGGCTTAAATATATATAACATGCAGACTACTTAGATATATAGCAGCTGGCTGGCGTGCTACGCCTCAATACCCCGGGAGGTTTGCTTACTCCATTAGCCCTACAGCGTTAAATACCATTTCTCTCTCTCTCTCTCACTCTCACTCTCACTCTCTCATACACATACCCTGCTCCCAAATTCAAAATGTCTTTTAATCTGAACAAACTCGATCGTATGTCATTCCGTTGAGTTTCCGTTGCTTAACATTGCTAACTCTTGACATCTGCAGCTTTTGCATTTGCTTTGTGGGAAGATACCACACAGACTTATTTAAACCGTTTAGCAAATCCGCCAACCAACGTCAGTAACTGGAACCTCCTCTGCCCTTGTCAAAAAAGACGGCTCGATTTTCCAGTCCGCTTCAATGAGATTCACAACGCCTCTAACGAACGCTCCTGTCGGATGTGCGCTCTTTTTGAACATGCTGTCGTCGCAGTAGTCGATGGAAAGTTACAAGACTTATTTGGGGGACTGGAAGACAGTTCTCAACGTGTCGAAATCCTCGAAAACATTATTATTCGCCCCGAATACGAAAAGCAAGACCAGCAGGAGTGTTACCTTGACTTCCTAATCAAAGGAGATCCTTTCAACAAGAGAGTTCAGATGTTTCGAGATATTGAGAATCAAACCATACCTATAGTTTATGGATTCACCTTCCCACCATATCTCCCCTTCGGTCCTGGAATTAATCCTAGCCACGGATTTGGTTGGGCCAAACAACGCCTTTCAGAGTGTTTAACACACCAGGAATGCCAACAGTTGGTTCAGAGTCCGTTTCCTAAGAGAATGATAGCCATTGAAGGAGATAAAGTGAAACTCGTGAAAACGACGGGATCCGAGAGACCCTATGTGTCATTGAGTTATAGATGGGGCGGCCGCGAGCATAAACGTTTAATAAGTACAGTTAAAACCATTGACGACTATGAGAAGGGCATCCCGTGGACTGCGCTGCCCAAAACCTTCCAAGATGCCGTAACTATATGCCAAGTTCTGGAAGTGAGTTATCTATGGATAGATGCATTGTGCATCCTGCAGCAATCCCCAAACTTAACCAAGGCCGAGAGTGTGATAACAGCCGAGGACTTTGCGGAAGAAAACTCAATTATGGCTGGCATTTACAAGGGGTCGCACTTTACAATATGTGCCGATATCTCCACCAGCATGGATAGCGGAATCTTTTCTACTGGTGCCTTAACAAGGTGTCTTCCTTTGACGATTCCCGGTGATGATGGAGAGGACACGACAGTCTATGCGAGAGCTGATCAAATATATCACAATGAAAATCAGTTCGATATTGAGACGCGAGGCTGGACACTCCAAGAGTTCCTACTACCCCCCAGAGTCTTGCATTTTGGAGAATTCGATATTACATGGAGGTGCCGAAAAGTTCACACTTGTCAATGTGGAGACATAGATAATGGCAGGGGGTACACCTGGCGTGAAACATTGGCCAAGGCAGCAAAAGAAGTTCCACAAGACCCAGACGAGGCGCTTGAGTGGTGGGCAATCGTTGTGTCATTTTACCAGCCAAGAAAGCTATCCGATGGTTTTGATAAACTTCCGGCTCTATCCGGGCTGGCTCAAGAGTATATCGCAGCAACAGGACATAGCTACAAGGCAGGACTTTGGGAGAATTCGCTGCTTCACGACTTGTGCTGGTACAACTGGAGGGAGTACGAGAACACCGACGCGCTTCTTCTGGTTGGGAACAGAGCTGCGGAACATCGTGCCCCATCTTGGTCCTGGGCGTCCATAAATGTTCTGGATGGCGTCACTAGCTACTTCTGGTCACCAGGAGAAGACAGCCTTCACCCAATCCGCCCTTTTGGCCGCCAGAGATCCGTGTGTGTCGTACATGATATTGACTGCCGCCCTCAGAAACTTGGGCGAAAATCGGATGCCACCGGTGCAGTTGACATGAGTCACTGCAAGATAGAATTAGGAGTCAAACTCATCCCCGTAATCATTGCCGAGCGTACCCCGAGAGGGATTACACGAAAGTCTATTCCCTGGACACTGGATGGTATCGATGACGGAATCCATGTGCAATTTTGCATGCCGGACTGTGAGATGGACGACGACGGTCTGAAGGGGGGAGACAAGGTGTATTGTGCACCAATACAAGAAGCGCTGTCAAAAGAAGCTTCCCAAAGGGGGTGCTTGGTGTTGAAGCATTTAAAGGATCAACAGTACAAACGCATAGGCTTTTGTGTTTTAATGAAGAACAGCCCTACTTTCAGGGGCGAGGAACAAGATGAGAGGGGTTATGACTCCCCCTTGGATCGAGGATCTCTGGACTTGACAAGTCCAGAGACTGCCAGCTGGATTCAGAGCCATGGACTACAGTTTGATCCGGAGACTGCAGATCGAATTACTATTGTTTGAGGGCATAACTTGAAACAAATTAAGGACGAATGAGCTACCTAATAAGCACTGAAACAGAAATACGAGTGCGTGTAGTATTAATAAAGTGAAAACACAGCGTACACATTATGTTCACTGCATCTGCCGCGGTGGGTGTATTAACTGCTATAAAATATAATTATAATTATTTTAACTTTTACTATAAAGGATAGGAATTTTATAAGTGCTATATTTTATATTTAAAAAAAAATTATTACTTTATATGTGCAGTCCCGTATGATACTCGGACCATGTCCCCGCTTCCGCCTCTGTCTCCGCCTATTCTACGCTGATACATACATCTAATAAATAAAACAAACCACGCTCACAATTTCACCGGGAACCTCCTCCTCAGCCTCGTCCCGAAAATCATGACGAGGACGGGGATGGGGATGAGCCCGACGGTGATGAAGCCGAGCACCGAGGACCCCCAGCCGAGCCCGAGCGAGCCGTACAGCGCCGGGCCGGCGAGCGGGAGGAACGCGGCGACGATGCTCCGCAGCACCGTGAAGGCCGCGAGCCCCGAGGCCGCGTACAGCGGGTACGCGTCGATGATGTAGGCCTGCGTCAGCGAGTACACGCCGATGATGGCCACGCCGTAGGGGATGAGGCTCAGGATCGGCGCGATCCAGTGCACCTTGTAGTACGTCGTCCAGCCGTACCAGAAGAACATGATGGGGCCGGCGCTGGCTGTTTGGCCGGTTCGGCGCGTTAGCAAAATCTTGTTACTTCCGGTGTCCTAATCTATCACTCGACTTCTGCGTCTGTTGTCGAGGGTTGAGAATAGGGGTTCATCACAAAAAAGGGGTGGTTATGAAATCAATGGTCAAGTACGAATCCCGGGATCGGGACAACGCCGAGGCGCTATGGATAAGAAATGAGACGCATTGAGTAAGTGGATGCTTACCATAATAGGCGACGAGATGCAGGCGCATCTCGGGCTCGAAGACGCCATTGTTCCTCTTCGTCAAGCGCACGACTGTCTTATCGGAGAGAATGCTGAAGCTCCATAAGCCGAGGCCGTAGCCGAGTCCCAGAGACAGGTAGATGAGACCTGTGAGGCTCGTCGAGAAACCGTATTGGCCCTCGAATGTCGGCGGGATCGTGTTGAACATTAGATACACTAGTACAAAGTATATTAGTAAGGAATTCCATCTGGTGTATGGGGCAAGTTAGAGAGAGGGAGGAGAGCTTAGGGGTCACCATCATACAGTCCAGGAGAAAACGGGAATGAATCGTGATAGGGGGTATACTTACTCGTGCCATAATTGAACGCCACAGTAATGGACATGAGCAGAATAATAGGGGCCAAAACAAGCATCTTCAAAGGTCGCGTAAGTCCCAACATCAGGAGCTTCGCCTGCGAGGCCTTCGCCGATCCGGGCGCGTCGTAGCAATTCACCAGATCGTCCCTCTGGAGCTCCTTACTCAGCCGCGCCACCTTGCGGTCGATTAGGACCTTGTGGCAGGTCTCGGGGAGATAGAAGGCCAGAGCGGCTGTGACGATGGTAGACGGGATCAGGACGATCCACGGATCCCATCGCCAGCCGATCGACCCCACGATGAAGGCGCCGACGAGCGGGCCCAGCGTAGGCCCGACAATGGGCCCTACGCTCCACAGGGACAAGGCCTTCCCGCGCTCGACGGTGGGGAAGAGGTCCCCTATGACGGCGCCGCCGAGCGTCATACAACCGGCGCCACCGACGCCACAGAGGAAGCGGAAGACGATGAGCGCGTCGAGGCTCGGCGCCAGCGCGCAGCCGATGTGCCAGACGCAGAAGAAGGCGTTCGCGCTCGACAGGACGACGGCCCGGCCGTAGATCTCGGACAGCGGCGACAGGAACAGCGGGCCGACGGCGTAGCCGAGCAGGAAGATGCTGACGGGGAGGGACGCCTTGGCCGTATTCGTGGTGTGGAAGTCGGCGCTGACGGCGTTGATGGCCGGGGCCAGGATGGACGACGAGAGCGGCGAGAAGAGCGTGATGAGGCTCAGGTACGTCGCGACGATCCACTTCCGGCGCGCGTCGAAGTTCAGCGGGAAGGCCGGGTCGCCGGGGCCGTCCCAGCCCACGATGCCGCGGTCGAGGTCGGAGACTGGGACCACCGTCGGCGCTACGCCGTCCTTGGCCACGCTTACTCTGCTGAGGATGCGGGAGATCCTGCTGCGCTTGCTTGCACGGCTTGCCGCCGTGTCTACCTTGCGGATCTCGACCTGCCGGGACAATTAATCATCATGATCACATCACGAACAGGATAGGGTCATTCGAGAGGCGCCGGGGAAAACTCACCTCCGCGACATCTTCTATGTCGTCATGGCCGATCTCCCGCTCCTCGTCGTCGGACACCGAACGACGGTATTTCTCGCGGGAGTCACCGTCGACCCCCGCCGACATCGTGGTAGCTGGGAGTAAATAAGGGGGATTGCCAGGCTGGATAAAGTCAAGGGCGATGCTTCACTAAAGGGGAAACGAGCATCACGGAGCACGATACTGGTTCATGTTAACAAAGCCGAGCTCTTCAGGATCAGGCTCTGCATGCTCCAGACGGCCTATGAGAGGAAGGAATGGGAGCAGAGAAAGCAGTACATGGGGGGTTCATTGGCCCGATGACTCCGGGGTCGACCGGTGTTTATGTTCATTTTTTTCAGGTCCTCTTCCATGTGTGGAGGCAAGCCATAGGTAAACAGACCGGGGAGGCCAGGCGGGACGTGAACAAGTTCGGAATAGCTGCCCTCGGCAGGCCGATTCCGCATTTATTCCCGCCGCTATCGCCGGGCGATGTGTGGATCACGCCGAGGAACGGCGACGGTTGATCATCCGCTTACGTATTTTTAGGTGGTTGGCAATGACAACCGGAGTCCGCCTGGATACGGCATCCAACACCAACATGGGCCCGGCGTCGGTCAGGAAACCTGGTACCAGGTGGACATGGTAGATCATGGAAGCACCAGTACGAAGTAAAGGCGCCACACCGCATAGTGTAGGTAGGAGAGTCGCCAGCTTTCATGTTTATGAAGGAAGTATTTAGCCGGTTGGAGCTATTCCAATCTCAAAACTAGACCCGCTGTGTTTTGTTCTAAGTTAGTAAGGTTGAACGTCCGTCATCGGTCAGTCATGTAAACAGAAATCTGCCAGATAGAGGTCGAACGAAGGGCGTATCTATACTATTTGAATAAGTCACAACTGCGGAGTATCTGAGTCATCTTCTTTTTTGCGATGCCTAGGACGCAAGAGGAAGTGAGTAGACATACCTCCAGCCGATCCTTCGCGCGTCGCACCATGCGTCGATGCAATGTGGTAGAGAGGGGAATTGCAAGATCCGGCTTGTATGCCCATGCCAACTGGACAAGTATATCCGTCTGAAGATCCACTCGGTTACCGTCCCGAAGCCAGCAACACATCGGAGTTGATTTGGCGTGTCTATCATGCCGTGCCCGTTGTGGGGATCGAATGAACGGCTACGGTAGATATATATCCAGTAATGCTCGAGAGTTGGTCGAAGCTTAGCATGTATTGTCTTCACGAATATTTATCGTGCATCGTCTTGCCCATGATCCTCTACCTGATTGTCGTCGGTGTCCCTGCCAGAGCTTTATCTCGGCCTCGTTATTTTGATTTTGGCTCACAGCGGTTGAACCGGTCTCGTGGTTTGGATGAGTATAAGTGTCGTACATAGTATTATTGCCTTAAGTCGAGCTCCACGTTAAGATTAGCAGCAACTCGGCATACCTTATCCAACTTCCCTTGCTGATAAACGACAGCTACAGCCAAATTTGCTTCATTAACGAATACTTGGTTAGCTGGGAAAGATGCCATATTGAACTCATTCGCATGGTGTATAGCTGAGTTTTTTGGTCTATCGTGGCGCAAAGCGATACCAAGAACTTGCAGTGGGAGTTGACGGAAGACGAATCGGGCCTGCACTAGTTGGCAACGGTCTGACAATGGTCTGACCCTATACCGTGCTGTCACCACCTACATGTCTCTATCCGGAGGGTTCATGATGTGCGAAAACTCCACCAGTCCGAAGCGTAAACGTCAGCAACTTCAATGAAGCCGGGGCACAGAGCAGCAATAAGGTCATAGCATGAGCAGTGTTATACCTCGTGTTATCATAGTACACCATGCATAGCAGCATAGGTGATGATTGCAGCAGAGCCAGGCAGGTAAGAGTAGTTGCTCCACCGTCGACCAAGATCATGGTTGATCAGACTTGATGAAGCTGACTGTATCGACTGAAGGGGTATTCAAGCATCAAGTCAAGATGAGCTCGTCCTCCTATATCCGTCATTAGGCATTCCCGTGTTTGGCTGCGGTTGTAGCCGTGCTCGACCCTCGAGAGTTGAGCGAGATAACTGTTGACAACTTGAGGCTACCAATAATAATATGTCCATGGTTGAAACTTAACAGACATATATATGGAATGAAGAGAAATGTGGTACGAAGTAATTACTTAAAATAGACACCTGTATTTCACATATGTACCCGACCTGAGGTCCTCTGCTTCATACCTCCTTTGTAAAGACTCAAGAGGTATGTACAATACAGATTCACTTGGTACAGTACTGTGTACCTGCCAAGAGTGTGTAGCCGTGTCTCTGATTGGTGAGCCTTTATAGACACTAGTGGTAATCTACGCTAATGCATGCACTCCATTCTCCCGCCCTTTCCTGTTTTGTAGGTACGAAGTAGTGTACCTGTGCATGCAGATGTCTTAGCGGCGATTAGGCTAATGCTATCAGCCCTGTAAGACAATTAAAATCTACTAACACTACCTAAGGTAGGCACTGCCTAAATCGAAGTTGAGGCCACGACACACAGTTGAGTGTTTGCGACGATACCCTCGTTGTTGTCATTTGAAGTCAGAGTCGCTGACCCCACCAACACCAACACTTCCCATCTTGCCATGTTTGTCCGACATGGTTGAGATCTTTCTATGAGTAGATCCACCTCATCCTCCCCCTCCCTCGTCTCCTCTGTCGACCCGACGATGCGCAAGCTTCCAACAACGGCGGCGTAACAACAACCATGGCCAACCTAATCGCCCCGACGACGCTCTCGCGCACCGAGGCCGTCAACCTAGGCGCCCTGTCCCTCGCCTGCGTCGCCGTCTTCGTTAGGACCCTAGAGGGCGACGGCGAGCCCCTCATAGCGTCTCTTGCCCTCAGCGGCCTCGCCTTCGCCGCCACCTACGCCTGCATCCGATGGCTCGGTCCGGCTTTTATCAAGGCCGGTCTGAAGGGCCGCGACCTGTCCAAGGTCAACAACAGCCACTACCTGCCCGAGTGCATGGGCGCCGTCTCCGCCATTGTCTACCTCCTCATCATCATCGTCTTCATACCCTTCCCTTTCTACAAGGATATCGTTGTCGCGACTAGTGGTGGCGGGAACCGGGATGTCGTCATGAACGCCGAGTTCGTCGAGAAGGGGAGATTGCTGCACAAGTTCCCGCATAGCAAGGTATGTCTCTTCATATATATATATATATATATATCGACATGGCTAGAGGAGGATACTCGCTAACAGACCCCATAGCTGGCGTCCTTCCTGTCGGCAATCATCTCCCTCCAGAGCATCACCCTCCTCGGCATCGGCGATGACCTCTTCGACATTCGCTGGCGACACAAGTTCTTCATCCCGGCCTTCGCCTCCATCCCGCTCCTGATCATCTACTTCGTCGACTTCGGTGTCACCTCCGTCGTCCTGCCCACCTTCCTTCAGCCCTACGTCGGCCTCGAATTGTTCGACCTCGGCATATTCTACTACGTCTACATGGCAGCCTTCTGTATATTCAGTCCGAACAGCATCAACATCCTGGCCGGCATAAACGGCATCGAGGTCACGCAGAGCATCGTCATTGCACTCTTGCTGGTGCTCAACGACGCCCTTTATCTTCTCACTCCGTATCCGCATCCCGCGACCGACTCTCATTTATTCTCACTCTTCTTCCTCCTGCCCTTCCTGGGTGTGAGTTTCGCACTCTTGTACCACAACTGGTACCCGGCTCGGGTTTTCGTAGGCGATACCTACTGTTACTTTGCGGGCATGGTCTTCGTCGTTGTCAGCATCCTCGGTCACTTCTCCAAGACCCTGATCCTCCTCCTGATTCCCCAGATCTTCAACTTCCTCTACAGCGTCCCGCAGCTCTTTGGCCTGGTCCCGTGCCCGCGTCACCGCTTACCGCATTTCAATGCGCGGACAGGATTGCTAGAGCCTAGCGTCACCAAATGGGACAAGGAAAAGCAACCACATCCCATCATCGCCCAGGTCTTGCGCCTGCTAGCCCAATTGAGACTCCTGTGGCTTAAGCAGGATGAGGATGGCCGGATAGAAGAGACGAGCAATTTTACGATCCTCAATCTATGGTTAGTTTGGCGCGGGCCGATGAGGGAGGATACGCTGGCCATAGAGATCACCGTCATGCAGACGCTGGTAGGGCTCTTTGGTCTGTTTGTGAGACATCGACTGGCTCTTCTTGTCTTTAGAGAAGACAACCTGAGCATTCGCAGCGCCGTTTAGCCTCGGCGTCGCATACGAGATACCCCCTTCAGCTTCTGCTGCATGTATATGACTATAGACTCATGCTGACACAGCCCTGCGGGAACTAGATCCCGTTCAGGGTGTGCAGCCTCACGCGAGAGAAAATATGCGAAGATTTCCCAAAAACGAATATTGCGTTTGTGGCTACATAAGCGTCCCGTTAGCATCGCCCCTATTACTGACTCACTTTTCTCTAGTAGCATTGGATTTTCGCTGTCTGCCTTAGCCTGGCCGTTCTCGATTATAACTGGCGAGTATATTCGCCTTCATCTGGCTTTGGATCATTGGGCGAACTCGAGAGCTCCTAGATAGAGCCTGCGGCTAGGCGCACGAATACTCGGAGCCCCGTCGAGTTCCCCGAGTCTGTTCGGATCTATTCAACCTAACGAGGGGGAACCCTCGGTCTAGAGAGGTCTACACTATCCAACTTTCATAGGATGTGCGCACCGCTCACCAAGATCTCTGAGCTCGCTCCTTTCCCTTCACAGACGATGTACACATGCGACGTAAGTATTATGCCGTTAATGCTATACTGATCGGGGGATGCTATTCACTACTCTAAACCCATACCGCCGTCTGCTCCCGGTACAACATCACGGCTGCTCCCAGAGCAACGGCGGCCCCTGCGGCCCCTGCGACTGCTGATAGGACTTGACTAGAGCCGGGTCCAGGGGCGTCGCCATCGTCGGCTTCTGGAACCACCCAAGGTCGAGCGCGCAGAGCGGGAACCTGTCCAGGCACTCCCACAGGTCCAAGTTCCCGAAGTGCCCGGGCCCGTCGCCCCACTCGTGGTTGATCTCGCTCGTCCCCCCCGCGTCGCACAGCTGCCACCTGAACCAGGCCCGCGCCGGGAGCTCGAGCGCCCCCGCCTCCACCATCCTCACTATCATCCATCGCGTGCGCACCGTCAACTCGCTGACCACGGGGGGCGACGTGGGGTGGCGCGTCCAGATCTCGACCCTCGGCCACCCGGACTCGGCGGCGTTCCGCAGCATCACGTGGATGTCGGACGCCGTGTTCTCCCTGATGCCGTAGACGAACTCCGACAGGCGCGTCAGGAAGTCGTCGAAGGCCGGGTAGTCCTCCTCGAGAAACAGCTCGACGTAGGTGCGGATCGAGAGGAATTTCCTCTCTGCTGCCTGCGCCCTCTCCCGCTGCTCTTGCGATGGCGGGTCCTGGGCCTGAGTCTGAGCCGGTATTCCCCTCCTCCTGTTTTCCTCATGCTTTCGCCTCCATCGCCGTAAGCCGGCTTCGTCCCTTTCGTCGAAGAGCGCGACCTGATGTATGTCGCTGATACCCTGACCCTGAGACGACATTTGTAGTATTTCCGTACGCCGTCGCGTCAGTTTCAGGAGGAGCGTGAAGAAGCTAAATCTCGCCGGAGGCCTTGAGCTACTTTGGGCAGCAAGCAAGCACTGGATGCGTTATGATGAACACCATGAAAGCAGATGGAAGCTCGAAACCTACCTAGTCAGTGGTAAACAAGGAAGGGCATTTATAGACAACACAGCGGGCTACACACAGTCTGCGTCTTACAATCCCTTGCCTTCCTGTCTGTATACAGCTTCCATTATTTCGAAACCCGAACACGACCAGCAACCGCCGTGTGCAACGGGGGTGGTTCGACGTTCCCCTTGTCCTTGGGCCATGGACCAGCTAATAGCGGTTTAGGGAAAAAGCCGAGGCATTTTCATATTGAGGTTGGTGAGACGACCACTATTGGTAAATAGGGGCCCTTTGCCTGACGTTTTAATATATATGAGGGGAAAAACCATGCCCGTTTTTGTGCCCGCCTCGGTCGGCGTGGTACCAGTATAACCCACACCCGCACGGGTCGTCCAGACCATGCCTATCTCTCTGGATACACGGAGGGATGGGTGGTGTGTCAAGGTAGCAGCGCACGTACGTATTCCTCCACAGAGGCGGCTCGTCGTACGTAATACGTAACAGCGACCGCAAACGCGCCAGTAACCCGCCAAAGCGCCTAAACAGCTTCGTTCGGGCTCAGGGTGAAATTATAGGGCGGTCGTAGGCGCGCCCAGTCCGTCACCGCTACGGCCGTTAGATTCCTGGTGTCGCCGCTGTATCTATCATCAGCCCATGATTCATGTTCAACTGCGTGCCCATTCCTTCCCCTCGGGACTAGGGATTCCTTCACATACGCTGAGGTCGAGAACACGAAGCTTATGGCGATATGGGCCTGCGTGCCATCCGCGTCAGGAACGATCCTCGCCGCCACGGCGCTGCCGGCCTCGCTGATCGCCGAGTCGAGGGCGCACTCGGTGTAGTCCGACGAGAGCGGGAACCCGGCCCCGGATCCTGTGCAGCGCGCCCCGAATGCCGGGATGTAGGAGCCCGGCTCCGGGGATTCGTATCTAGCGCCGGACACGGAAAATGCTAGTCATCGTTAGTTTGTACATCATAGTCAGGTAGGTAGTTCATTTTCTCAATAGGTAGACAGTGATATGCTCGACCCAGTATTGGACATTTCAAATCCCCAGGTTCATCTTCATCTTTATCCATCATACGATAGTCAGGAGAAGACGGCGCCTTACCATACCAGCTAGTAGTTGGATCCGCCGGATTGCCATGCGAAAGGCCAGCTTGCCATTGCGTTACATCCCAGATGTAGTCGCCGGCAGCTCTAGGCATGACACTGCCCAGTACAGCCGAAGCTGCGACGAGTAAAGGCGAAAGCCTACCGAAGTGCATATTCGAAGTCTCGGGAGCTTTTAAGCTATCCCAGCTAATTCCTTCTGTAAGAGAAGTGGTGTAAGAAAGAAAATAGAACCAGTTGAACGCCCTACTTGACTGCACCGATATACTTATATATTAGCCCCTGCAGATTTTCTTCCTTCCAGGATAAACCGATATTATTACCCCATCCGATCCAATATGCGGCCTTGCCATGCACGATGGACTTATTACGATGCGTAAATACGACGCTCAGGTTACAGCAGGACCGGGGCTCCGAAAATCAATTGGCTAATGAATACATATATAATCCGGGGTGGTCTGATGCAGCTCGAAGCAGTTTGCCGGTTCCGGACTGTCTCTAACAGGTATCCAATTACAGCATTTATCCATCGAGTTCACTCCCAGAAGAGAGATGTCATTTTTTCATCAGAGTGTAAACATTTAGGCTCGTGCGTGCCACTGTGTTCACATCATCTCTCAAAACTCTTGGCTTGCCAGATTATTCTCCGATAAAGACTACAAACCAGGGCTGTATGACACTTTTTTTTTTTTTTACGCTAAGATGGAAGGCAGGAAGGCAGATGTATGCGATCACCAAAGTAGACCGATGTTCCACGAGAGATCACTTGGCCTCTCAATACAAGTCGGTGAGTGGCCACGGCCGATTCGTACCACTGTAGTAAGACTCAAACGAATCAGCAGTTGATTATGATGACGATACCCTCGTTCATCACAAGACCATGTCGATGTCAGTCAGACACCACAGGGACCTATGGAGCCTGAACACAGCTCTTTGATTATATGGAAGGGCGTCCAAAAGATGGCTGGAAAAGAGAGTAGAACAGGGGAACCTGTTTGAATAGATAACACGACAAACAAGGGATGCAGAATTCCACCATCAAAACCTGACTAACTACCTAAATCACTCTTATTCTCTATCTTCTAGGAGCCTAGAGCACGGTGCAATCCTCATCATCGTAATGATCGGTCCAGTAATTGGCACACCATGTAGATAGAGTCCATGATAACAATGGAAACACAGTATAACACAACAACACAACACAACACCAGCTACGCCGGGAACGACTGCCCCAGGCTTTCCTTCTCACCCCTTGCCTCGAGTATCCATCCACCATCGGCTTCAAACCTATTCGCGTTGCCCTAGATACCGCGCCCAGACCCAGCCCCTCTACCTCCCTCACGTCTGCGAAAATAATCTACACCCGCGTCCGAACCGCGCTGCCAAACCCCTAAGGCTGAAGCACGCCTGCGCATCTGCTACTTCGCGCTTATATATCATCCAAAGACACGCAAGCGTCTCTGACTTTCCGATAGGATCTAAAATATTCACCCGAGCTTATTGCACGTGAGCCCCGTTCGTTATCAAGCAGCTGTTGCTATCGAATCCGCGTTGGGCCAGAACTACCATAGGAAACACCAGCGAGATCGCCTTTCTATCGACAGCCTTGCCGTTCTCGATCCTATTGTAACCCGAGAGAGAGAGAGAGAGAGAGAGAGAGAGAGAGAGAGAGAGAGAGAGAGAGAGAGAGAGAGAGACAGAGCACTAGCCAGCCATTACCATAACACGTCGAACACACCCACACTGCGTGCTCATGCTCATAACGTTCGCCCCCGTCATGAGAATCATGTCAAAGTACCCCTGTCTACGCGGAGAGCAAGACTAAAGCCCTCAAAAACCCCATCGCCTCGCATAATACATGCGAACTTTAATGATAATCTTGAACCAGCCTCCTACCCCCTCCCTCCCTCCTAACACCATCCTTATCCCATCAGCGGCGCAGGCAGAACTGTTAATCAATTACATGTCAGGTAATTCACAACTACTGTATCTGCTTGAACTACCCACATCATTATACCCATGACACATCATATCTACACATCTCAAACACACAAGCAAGGCAAAGACAACATCCCACCAGGGCAGTAAAATCCGAGGCAACACCAGAAAGACGCATCTACACCGACCAAGAAAAACACGCTTCCCAGCAAACTCCCCACCCTCGCCTACCTATATTGTCGAACCGGCCGTACCACGCTCGCCACACTCGCACAGAAGCCTCGTATTCGCCTCTTCCCACGTCTCCTTTCTAATTATCACCGATACCTAAGCCCCCGGGCCAGCGCTTCGCTCGCTCGGCGTGTACGAAACCGCCAACGACCGAGACCAGGCCAGCCTGGCTGAGCCTTCGGCCGAGATTACCTAATGCAAGCCACCGCGAGCGAGCAGACCGGAGGCGAGAGGAGAGTTTTCTATTTCCCATGCCGCACTTCACTGCCAGCGCCAGCGCCAGCACCAGCACCAGCACCATCGCCACCTACCAAGCCGGAGTCATGCATGTTGAGATGGGTGGCCTCATAGCTGAATAGCTGAGATATATGAGCTGGATGGACCAACCCGTAACCCTCCTCATTTCCCCTATTCGGTTTCCCAGTTATTACCAAACTCAGAGATAAGGGACAAACCCGTCGATAGAGCGAGCCCCCCCCGAGTGATCAAGACGCTACCCTACTTACCTCTCCTTCTCCCGCCCTTTTTCATCTCTGCCTTGGCGTATTAGCCAAGTAATCACTCAAGTAAGTAGAGTATATCGAAGCAGACTGCCATCGTCAATCCCTGGCACATTATACGGCTAGCTCCCTCGTCTAAACCCCGACTCGATCCCCGTGTTGATTTATATCATCAATTCCAATGACGAGAAACTCACACAGACAGACAGGCAGACGACCGCATAACGACATACGAACCAACAAGCAAACGTCAACACCTTAGCCTTAAACTACCTACCTACCTACCTACCTACCTAGCCAAATCGCGATGAAAAGATCGCGAACAAACCCACTCACATCTATCTCGACCCCGTCCCCTGCCCGTCCATCCGGACCTCTATCGAAGCCGGTCCCGGTCCGTGCCTCCTGGTCCGCCCACCCCATTCATCGATTACCTACCTGTTAAATCTTATTCATCATCAACCAAACCAACCAACCAACCAACCTACCTACATACACGTACGTACGTACCTTACATAATCCCGACCAACGAGAGCACCGATCGATCTCGAACCGACACATCCATACATACTTACTTATCCATCCAATCAATCCACGCCAAGTACTACCTACTACTTACTTGTACGTGTTACTTGAGACACCCTCGCCACACACCACCACACTTCTTCCCATCACCAATCAGAAACCAACGTGCACTCAAACTCAAGACGAGGGTTACTTTACCTACTTATCTACCTACCTACGGTAGGTACTATCATCTACCTTTCTCCCCCCTCCCCATCTCCCTATCTATTTACCCACCACCCACCCACCTATCTATTTATCTACCTTACCCATCTATCCACCTATCTATCCTATCATCCATCGGCAAGCAAGTTTTTTTCTTCTCCTTGATTGCTTAGTTATCGTACCCAGATATAGATAGATAGGGCACACACACACACACACACACACACAACACGCACAACTCGTTCCCATTTTCCCACCCTTATTGATTTTCATTCATTGATTGATTGTCCGAGTCCAAGTGGTTCTATCCGTCTATCTATCTGTCTATCTATCTCCCAGACAACAACACCAAAAAGTCTACCTAAGCTAGTGCAGGCCCATATGACTCAGTTCACGGCTTCGCACTACCTCCGTCAGAATCGACCTTGTTCAGCTATAACTACTAAGTACTAAAACAGTCATTAGGGAGGGAGGAGAGTAGTGTGACGAAAAAGTGTAATCAGAAAATCAACAGAGAAGGGAGTAAGAACCTTCTCTCAAAGCTTGGTGCATTCGTTAGATCCCCCCACCTGAAAGTCCAAGCCAAAAAGTGCGGTGGTGATTTGAGATTCTCTTTCATTTCTTTCTTTCTTATGCTCGGTTTGCTGACCCTCTGGCCCCAAAACCTGGCTGAGTTATGGCTAATAAGCTACCTGCTAGCTAGTACCTAGTACCTGACCTAGTTTGCGCACCCACCACAAAATATGGGTTTTCCGAATCGCTCCTGCTAATGCATTTCGGTACATACAAGTCGTCATGAACTCCTTTTCACCCGAGGTGCCCGTGCCGCCTTTTCAATAGTACACATATAACGACGCTGGTGGCTTTGGCGGTAGCCTGCTGTCCGGTCCTCTCGATATCACCTCGACTAGAGTTTACATATGTGATGGAGATGGCCTAGCACATGACGACACCAGTGCCTCGATCAGACTGCCAAAGACCACCAGGCCAACACATCAGGCCGAAGCAAGCCCAGCGGATGGAACCGTCTGTGCGCAATTTGCGCAACTGTGCAAGCTCGTCGGAGAGGCCGTCATACCTCCTGTGAATAATTTCAGTATCCGCATGCCCATAGCCCAGTCCCTCCCGATCGTACGCCTTGATTGAAGCCGCCTTCCCCAACGCCGGACACGAAAATAGCCTTTGAAACTCTCATCACGGTTGCCTGGACCATGTTGGGAGAACCAGCTTCCCCAACTACCCAAAGGCATCATTAAAGAATCGTCTAGAAACGGTGCTTCGATGCGCACATCCAGCAGTCCCGTCTGCTTGTATAGGAAAGAAATCATGCATGGGTTTGAGGAGCAGTGCGTCTTCAGGGATCACTAATTTTATCATTGACTGGCAGGTCAGGCATCGCAGTGTCTGCGGTGGTGGGTGATTTAGCTTCTTCGATAACCGTAGTGGGTGGTTTGAGCGAGGCCGATGTTTTCGCGGCAGCTGCGGCCTTGTTCATCCTGCTCTTAGTGTAGTCACTGAGGCTGAGCTTCTTCTTCACAGGACTCGGCTGAACAACGACGCCATTAACGGATGCAGTCACGGCTGGACCGTGGAGATTGCTCGCAGAGAATGGCGATTGAACATTGCCACCGTTTACAGACGAGGGCGTCGTCACCGGGTTATTGAATGCAGGAACAGGAGGCAGTTGAACTCGAAGATCGGATGGCTTCACTTTAACGGCCACCGTAGGTGTCGGGCCATGGACTGATAGGGCCTGGGTGCTAGGAAGCGGAGGAATTGGCGCATCGTTCATGATGGTATCATCGGATGCATCAGTGTGTGCTAACCCATGCTGCCCGCCCTCAGTGTTGGTCGTTTCTGGGGTAGGAGTGGCCCTCTGTTCCGTTCTAGGGGAGTCTAGGTCCATCTTCACTAGAGCTGATGCCACTGAAGTCGGAGACGTGGCTATACTAACGCGACGCGAGTCGTCAATGGCTCGAAGCCGGTGCCTACTTTCCAGCAGCCGTTTGGAGAGCGAAACGACCCGCCTTTTCGGTCTCTGGGTGTGTCTATCGTCACTAAACCACGCACCCTCCACAGGATCCGTCTGCACGGCCATGTCGCGATACTCGGGACGAGGAGCCTGCGACGTAGTGCGAGGTGGAACCGATACTGAATTGCGTTGACTGGGTTCCTTAAACGGGTTTACAGATGTGGGTGACACCGCACTGATAGGCGAACCATCGGTGCTATGAGAGGTACCAGCATCCACATACCGATTTTCTGTCGTGCCATTAGACATCATCGTGGTCGCCGATCCACTTTTGGATTTAGATTTTGTCGTGGTGCCCGAGACAACGCTACTAGTTCCGTCCGAGGCTCGCTTTTTCTTTCGGGGTGGTTGCTGTTGTTCCATCCGGCGAAAAGAGTCTTCCACCATCTGAACCTTGCGCTTATCTCGGTCGGTAAGCTCAGTTAAGACGCCCAATGTATCGAATGAACCTTGGCGTGGCGCGGGTGTCATATCGCGACTCGGCGGTTTGCTTCGTGAAGAGGTAGAATCGTTGTCCAAGCCATCCTCGGCACGGCCCTCACTAGGTGCGCGACTGTTCGTCGCTTGGCCGGTGCTGGTTGGCGAAACGTTACTAGTTTTAGATTTGCGAGGTTTCTTGGGCTTTGGCCCCCTCTCCTTGCCATGGGGCCGCGCAACGTAGGTTCGATGAAACCGAGCAAATGCGCAATCCGGTCCCAGGTCGCAAGCACACCCGCCATATTCGGAAAGTATGGTATGCACCCATGCAGCAATACTGTGATAAGTTTCTATTTCTTTCTCGTTAAACTCGGGTGGCTCATCCGCATCTTCGCTGAGGCCCAATAGCTGTAACCATCGTCTCTCGACGTCCTTTTGTAGGTTGAACTGCCACGGAATGGTGATCTGCTCATTGGGTTTGATTGATCGATCACTCACGAGCCAAAAATGGTATTCGGAACCTTCTGAGAGATACGTGTCCATGGTGGCGTTTGGCTTACAACTTCGGCGCACATATCGACCCTGCGAACCTTCTTTTCGGGTATCGATATATAATGGGAGCATAGGGTGGAAGAAGACAAACGGTAGTGGGGAAGAGAGATCCTGCCATCGATTGCTTGGGTCCTGGCAATAATCCTTCTGGATACCAATTTGACCATTCAGCTCGATCAAAGGGATATTCTTCTCAACTGCCTGTGAAGAAGCCAAGTACTGCCAGTGGGCAATGGTGTCGGAACTCACTGATAGCTTCTTCGACCGAACTTGAGGCGAGGCCTTGACAGCATCGATGTTGGGTGGCAGAGACTGGAAAACGTCTGCGTAGTCACACCCGGTCTCATGCCTCAACTTGCCACCGTCTCGCAACCATGATGAAAGGATGTTGGATATTATCAAACTTGCAAACGAGTTTGTTTGGACGATCGCGACGTCTCGATCTTCCTTATATAAATCTAGAAACCCGCTTGAGTAATTGTGGACTTCGAATTCATGAGGGAGATCGGAGGGTGTAGTCGCCGGGCTGGGAGGGTGAACAAGTGGTGGGTTTGTTGTTTTCTGGCCGTATGAAGGGCTGCGTTTGGCAGCCTGAGAACTGATGGATTGACTTGGACGATGTGAGCTTTTGGATTTTTTGTGCTGGTGGGTATGAACGGAATCGTGTGTTTGTTTGGTGTTGTTTTCGGAGCCGGTATGGTTACTTAATCCTAGGTCCGCGGGCCTGGCTTTCTTCTTCTGACCCTTGGGTGGAGGCCGTTTGGCGGCTTTTCGTTCCGACACCTCTGGATGGGTTCCCTTGGTTTGACGTAGCATCTGGCGCTCGTTGGCTCGTTGTCGGTCCAGCGTTCTTGGGTGGCAGTCCACGCAGTAATGAGAGAAGTCCTCTCGGGCGACCTCAGCTCTGTTGTATGGATAGTAGCATTCGATGTGCTGCCATGTATCGCAAAGCTCGCAGTATATCGTACTCCCGTCATCGTCAGTGAAGTCACAGATGCATTTGATCGTATACGGCTCTTCTTCTGCCGGCGCCAAAGTCTTGTTGGGCACATAGTCGAATATGGCGGGTGCGGACTTTGGGCTGGTGATAGCGGCCTGACTCGGAGTCGACGATTGTGTGAGGATGGGAGGGAGCCTTTCAGTCATAATATAACACACACCCCACAAAGTGAGATGTTCGAGTGGTAGGGAATGGATGAAAGATTTTATCTTGAGGATACGGGTGGCATGACGACGAATCGTGATTCGACGCGCCAATGAATCGATGCTTCAAGGTCGTCTACTAGAGAAACCAATCGAACAAGAGTCATGCGTCGAGCGTAATGAGGGTCGCAGTTGCGAGGGAAGAAGTAGGAGAGGGAGATGAAAGTCGACGCGAGACTCGGCGTGGTGGCGACGGCAGCGGCGGTGGCTGTAACAAAGACCACGGCAATGACAAAAGAGACTTCGA
Source organism: Nemania sp. NC0429 (assembly GCA_022578495.1). NCBI lineage: Eukaryota > Fungi > Ascomycota > Sordariomycetes > Xylariales > Xylariaceae > Nemania > Nemania sp. NC0429. The sequence continues at coordinate 116,479 of MU392187.1, read as the reverse complement.
GATTCCCAGAAACGAGGCAAATCACCGGCCCGTGGGGGATAGAGGCTGTCAAGGGGGTGTCTGAGAGTGCCGCGTAAGGAAATGTGAGCACGGAGAGAGTCGAGAGTCGAGAGTCGAGAGTCGAAAGTCGAGAGTGAAAATACAGTCGAGAGGCGCGTAGAGGATCGTGGTCGGAAGAAAGAATTCGACGAGGAAGGATGCGCCTCGAGCAAGATTCAGACGACAGCGAATCGCAAGGGAAGGGCGACTCGATATTGAGGACAAGTAATGTCGTTTCCGAAAGATTCGAGGCGTTAGACCGAGAGAGACAAGTGTTGGAGGGTGTCGATTGGGTATTGCGGTTGGAAAAGGAGGAGGGTGAAGAGGAGGAAGAATGCGAGGAACAGACGAGTTGCGAGTGTAGGTATTGTGGCCAGGCAAGTCTGTCGGGAGTGTGCTGCGTGCGTGCGTGTAGGTAAGGAGAGGTATAGTATAAGGTATGCAGAGGTATGTAGAGGTATTGGGATGGTGAGGGAGGGATACTTGGGTGTAGGAGACCAGCCAAAACAGAGCGGCAGAGACAAGATTGCCTGCTGGGAGCTAGGCCAGATACTTCAGTAAGTGTACCTACCTAGGTACCGCCTAGTGGACTTAGCGACTGCCTTAGGTTGGGAGGTAGCGGTAGCGGTAGCGGTCGCAGGGCGTGATGGAGCAGGAAGCAGCGCAGAGAACCAGCGGCTGCTGGGGGACGGAGCCGGTGCAGGCGCAGGCGCGCCAATTTCCAGGACCAGCGCCAGTAGTGCACAGCACCACGACTGGGTGCGGCATAGTGTACAGTGCCTCGACCCAGCCAGAGGAGGGAAGAGCGAGCAGACAAGGAAAAAACCACATGAACCAGGGAACAAAAAGAATACCTACACCATGTACCCCATGCAAGGTGGTATGTGCGCCCGGGAGCTCAGGCTGAGATTATGTACCTCGTACCTCGTACTCGCGCAAGTACCTCATACTTCGTACCTCACTTACGTACACACAGTTGTGTAGATGTAGATGTACTGAAGGGGGTGGACAGGACAGGACACGGCTGATGGGCAACAACGAGAAGCCGAATGAAGTCGGCAGGAAGCGAGTTGCTGGGCTGCCAGTAACCGGCCGCATCGGTCGGGGTGGGCGTGATATCGCGAGACTTACCTACCGCGCGTTGCTCCCGTCTGTCACTCACTGTCTGCGCACTCTCACAGATAGACTACCTCGTAAGTACACAGCCTACATCATGTAGGTAGATACCTACTTTGTAGCTTGTTGAGAGAGGAGGGGAGAGAAGACTCACAGAAGACGGTTCGGGTACTTCTGTGAGTGCAAGGCAGGAAGGTTGGGTACTTGGTTCGAGGTACCTTACCTACAAAGCCAGGTACCTATACCAGGCATGGCTAGCAGTGAGCAGTGTCCCATTGCGGTAGCGCGCAGAGGCCACCCAGTCCGCCCCAGCCATACGCCCAGCCAACCATCGTTGGGCTGGTCAAGGTGGCCGGGCGGGGTAAGTCTGTAGGGACTGGGAACAGCCTCCACCACCACCACCAAGCTGGCGGCTGGCGTTGGGCAGGAAATGAGAAAAAGGAAAAACGACGCAAGCAGCCAGAGGGGATATCAATAAGAGAGAAAAATAACAAAAATGATAAAGAGGCGCATCAAGAGAGAGAGAGACACTTGGAATGGAAAATGACACGGGGAATGAGAGCGGAAACCACATGCGCGTGCACACTCAGCATTGTCCAACGCTGACAAACATGCCGAATGAAAAGCAAAGTGCCTGGCGACGTGTAAGTTGTCGATGACGGTCCGCCCTCCTAAAGCACGAGGGTTTGGCAGACGAGGGTGAGATATGGCTTGGTTATCGCATGGAGTTTGGATAGGGAGGAGAAAGGGCAGAGGGGGAAAGACAGGACCAGGACCGGTTGGTGTGGGTGTGTGTGAGAGCAGAGCCGGTGTCACCAGAGACGGCTCCCGCCTCCAGCCGGGCTGTGCACTGCAGGCCCTGGGACCAACAAGCCATCCACTGCAGTCAGTCGATGGCACAGGAAAGGAAAGGCGCAGAGAGGAGAGGAGAGGGGGGAAAGGCCGGGAGGGATTAGGTACCCAGGAAATAAGTGGAGGAAAAGTCCCTCACTCATTGTCACCACTCAACTTGCCCACTCGACTCTCACCTTAGCCAAAGGGCGCTAGTCCCGAAGCATTTCGATGTGTCTTATCGGCCAATCAACGCCTGGCTCCAGCTGCAGATGCGTCCTTCCCTGCCCCTTGTCCCCGTCTCCATCCCTTGTCCTACAGGCTACAGCACGAGCCATATCCAAGCCGACCCGAGAATTTCCCTGTCGTCACCCAGGAGCTAAGTACTTCGTCTCTACCTTTCGATCTCGACGCCTCAGGCTTTGGTCGTGGTTGAGGTACTTGTGTACTCTTAGATACGGAAGTACTCCGAGTCTAGATACCTTCATGTCATGTTCGATATGGCACTCGAATGCGTGTGACAGACAGTCAACTCTCGCTTCTGACTCTCATGAATCATGCCTCGGCTACAGTACGACTACTGACCCAGAAGCCCATGGTGACGGAGACACCTGTTACTCTCGCGCATCGGAGGATGCTCTCGGCTCTGATGGTTAATATCGAGCGGGAACGACTTGTCACCATTTAGCAAGGGAGTCCCATACACAAATTCTCGAGACCTCGAGACTTGGTGGCATGATAATTGTCGAAGATCTCGTCAGTAAATTCGGTGGATTTGATGGCACAGGTGGGTTGCGGAGCTTTAGCTGAGCGACAGATTCGAAGATATAGAAGATAGGCAAGTAAATCAGCCTGGCTGTGAAGTGATGTCGAGACCATGCATCATGTCATATGCTAAAAAGCCAGTTTCTTATGCATGTATGTCTTGTTCCCGAGTACTGCGTCGCAAAAACAACTAGACATAACGCGGACACTACCTAGGTAGGTAGTATGTACGGGATATGTCAGAATGGCTGTCTTTAATACATTATGTAGGCTGAAAGCCCTGATGGCTGACCGTCCACCACTCACAACAGCCCGTCTCATCAACAGCAGGGCTCGAGCAACTCTGTTCCAGCGAACTCTTGACTTAATGAGCGATGGCATCGTGACTGTGGCACCACAGAGGTAGCTTTTTACACGGGCATACCGGTACCCAGACGGCAACGCATCCATACCTAGGTAGTGTAATAGAGCAAGCCGAAGGACGTCATGACCAATAAGACTTGCTGAGCCCCCTCCAAAGATAATATAGGTTAATCAACCGGAGGGTGAAACGTCAGTGATAAGCCGTTAGGTAAGTAAGTAGTCCATACTACTACGACTATTGCAACTACAGTTGGCCCTCTTCTGTGCTGAATATGCATTGCTTAGGTAGGTTATCTAGCGAATGAGAAGCAGCCTGCCGCCGTGGCACGTCTTCTTGAGGTTGCTTTTGTCATATGATCCTCTCCATCTCTTGTTGGGAGCTTACACGCTATGGCGCAGAGGTTTAGAATAGGTTTATGATAAGACACAGTCGTGGCGGCGACGGAGGAGGGGCCACTAGGTTGGTGGTATACACGTACGTGCTTCATACCTTTCAAGGTAGAGAAGGCTTCCTAGAGTATATAGTAGGATGGCCAGTCGGTGCGCGTGCTTAGATGGTAGCTCGAACGCTATTCCTTCCCGATGTGCGGACGTATCCAATTTTTGAGGGGATGCCCGGATTGAAGCTGAAGGGCGGTCGTGTTATTCTGTTATTATCCAGTCATGATGGCATGACGAAATCCTGACGTGACAACGGAGGAAACCTTGAAGTAGCTGGTAACCTTTGATACTTCCAAAACTTCGCCGCGATCCCTCTCACCGCTTTTCGAGCCGCACGGGAAGACCCCCCAAGACCCGGGCATCGCATAATGTGCCTGCATCCGTGACTACGACGGAGAGACTTGTCAGCAGAACCAGGTGACCTGCTGTTCATCGTGCGATTGGGGGGACTGACAAGGGGGGCTGCAGCGCCGCAGAGTGTAGGTAACGAGACAGATGGGTAGGTAAGTTAAGTAGGTATGATTGGCCACGTCTTCTTGAGGAACATGACTGAATCATTATGGCGCTGTGATGGTTGTGCGCAAGATTATGAGAATCATTTATGCACCACTATTGGAACCCTATCTATATCCAGGTATCTACAGTCCCCAAATATTGAGAGGTCAGCGTACCCTCGGTTGCCACCTCGGATATCACGGAAAGGCGACACGGGAAGATTCGATCAACGTCAACACTTCTACGTCGTACAAACGCCGCTTTCTAGAACATATTTCCATGGCCCAAACCTAGGTGTCCTGGGCATGGAAACACTTTGGCAAGGCAAAGCAACAGCATAGCTTCACGCCGGCGACGAATTCAGCTACCTACTATGCCAGTCCGCGACACCAGTCCTCCACTCTCCATCTTCTTCATGGCACTACTCAAGGTGATGCACACAATGAAAACGAGTCGATAAAACATCAAAAATTGCGAGGAGTACGATCCCGAAGGATAATACAGGACAGTCAACTCCGCGATGTGCAATGCAGGTCTTCTGTCCTACCAGTCAAAATTCTGGAGCTTCAAATGGTCCCTCAAGGTAAGTATGAAGAAGAAAAGAAGAAGAGAAAGGGTTGGAGAACGAGGGACGGAGGACAGCTATTTATATGCCAAGGCGGGGGCACATGCGGCTGCCTGGCTGATTGCGCGGGTGGGGTACCTGCCAAATAGCGGTAAAATCAATTTCAAAGCTGTGATAACCTGGCCAATCAAAACTCCCGTTCAGCTTCCTTAGTCCGTGTCAATGGGAATATTAAATTTCGATGATGATTTCGATTATCCGATTGGCTTGGCAAACTTTCGACCGACACAGTCCCGTCTCGTCACACAGGTAAGGTTAGGTATCTCAGTACCTACTACCTACCACCTTCGCACATGCAAACAAAGAGATTTCAAAAATAGTCGCGACAAACACTCGTCTAACATTGATGAGATGAGATGTTGGGGCAGGCCGGACTGTTGTGTACATCTATTTCTACCTATGTAGGTCTTTACCCTACCTAATCGGTACGTGTAATGTACGAAGAGGTAGGCTTGCTGCTCTTACGGCCAGTGTTATGATTAAAGAGCATTAGGTACTTCTTTGTACTTCGTAAACACATAATTATCTCCCATGAGCACACCCCCAGATTCTTAAATCGAGGTCCTGAAGCCGCTTGCTACAAGCCGGGCTAAGTTCACTCCTAAGTTTGGTCTTCGGGGGGAATTAGACGTCGTCACGCGTGTTTCACCATCTCGGTAGCCGTTGGCTCCGCTGATACCATAGACAAGTTAGTAAGGTACTTAGAGTCACACTAGGTAGGGCCTCGAATACCGCGCTTGCCCTGCGCCATGGGTCGCCATGTGACAGGCGATCTAAGTTCACCCTTCATATAAGGTGCATGGATTAGTAACTTGGTAGAAGCAATTAATTTCCCGCCGCGATCTTGGAAAGAGCTCGCAACTGCCGTCTCCCATGGGGTCAATGTAGGCCGGATCTGGAGGTGCATGTACCTCCTAAGTACATATCTAACAGTTAGCCAGGTACCTACGGTATGAGGGAAAATGGATTGCTCTCCTGCGATGGAAGTCCCTAAGTTGAAATTACTTGCCTCCGTACTTCTCCAGCCGGATAATGTCTGCGGCCTAGGTAACTCGTCCATCATATTAGCAACTGGCACATCATTCATGAAATGGAAGAGATGGGGTCCAAGACGATACCTTCTCAGCAATAGCATAAATCGCCGACTGGATATGTCCGCCTGGTATCAGCGGTATGACGCTCGCATCGACAACCCTCAAGTTCCTGGTCCCGTATACCCTGAGGCCCGTATCGACGACACCGCCAGCACGGAGTGGCATCATAGCAGCTGTGCCTGAGGGGTGAAACTCTGTGCTCGTCATACTCTTGACTATCTCCATGAGCGCTGTCCGATTCGCCAGATCCTCACCCGTCAATCCCCTTGGCGGGACGGGAAGTAGGGCAGCCATGCTGTCCGTAGCAATGAAGCGGTTGTTGAACTCGAGACCCATCCGCAGAATTTCGCAGTCAAAAGCGTGTGAGCACAACCGCGGATCAAGAATCGGCGGCTCGTTATCGAAGATGGACGACGAGCGTGCGTGCACTGTACCTCGAGAGAGTGTATGCATCACGCTGACGGCCAACTGACCCCAGGACGTCACCATGAGCTCGTAGGCAGATGCGTCGCGGCGAGAAAGTAGGGTGCGTATTTCCGCTCGCTGTGCGGTGTAGCCTGCCCGCAACGTGGCATCGTAAGTTGGCGGAAGATGTTGGGCCGTTGCGTTCATGTCAACATGAACAAGTTGCGATGATATTTGATCAAGCCCCAGAAAAGCCACAGCATTGACCATCGTCGCAGTCCATGGCCCTATGCTGGTGTCAGTAAGACTGGCTCTAGAAAGAGATAAGGCGACCAGCTCACCGGTGCGATTCGCGAAGTACTCAGTCTTGACGGCCTCCTTTGTGTCTCCCACGATGCTTAAGGCCGTAAACATATTCGGCGCCGTATCTAACACATAATCAGAATACGGGTACTATTGCAGGAGACGATGTGTTCACATTTGTAAACAGGCTGGAGCATAGCGTGATCTTGCAGGTTGCTCCCAACTCCAGGCAGATGTACCAAAACGTCCACGTCGATACTTCGCAAATATTCAGCCGGCCCGAACCCGGAAATCTGGAGTAAAACAGGCGATAGGATGGCTCCTGCAGCCAGAATGATCTCCTTTCTACAAGAGACCTTATATCTTGGGGCAGTCGAATTAGCTGCGAGCTAGATAGACACACAGGTCAGCAATTGAAACCCTCGAACCCCGACGACTCATTTCCGGCCATGATGAAAAAGGTAATTCGGCGAGTATCAGGCCCAGCATGGGCTACTCTACCTCAATCCCAGTGACGGTAATTCGTCTCGGCACACTGCGCGACCTGCGAGTCAGGTTCTGGAATGTCTTGTTGCCGACGACTCCGTTTAGGATGCGCGTGACGGTGTGCCTGGTCAGCACCTCAAGGTTAGGACGTGAGAGAACAGGGTCCAAATATGCCGTGCGAGCATCTGCTCGTGATTGATTTTCCGCCTTGACGCTGCTTGGAACCAAGTTCACGCCCCTCGTGTGGCCACTGTTGAGATCATCATTGAGCGGAATACCGAGCGCCTGTATGCCGTTGAGAAAGTTATCTGCATAGCTTCATATTAGTTGATTACACTCTTATACACGACACGAACCGGCCAGGCTAGCGAGACACGTACAGGTCTGGTTGTAAACGTAGCGAGGGAAGCCCACCTCGACCGGTCCCGCCTTACCATGTTTGCCTCGAGTAGGATTCTTATGTGGCGAACTCTGCAGCGACGCACCGCTTTGAGCTGTGTAGTTTTCGGACTAGATGTGCGCCGAGCTGTTATTAGCCAACTATCCGCGATCACAGACGAATCCCAGTACCTTGAGAAAATACGGCAGCAAGTCCGTCCATCCCCAGCCCGGGTTCCCCAAGTTCCGCCAGGCGTCATAATCTGCAGCCGAACCTCTGGTCCAACAGAGCCCGTTCATAATAGTACTGCCACCGACCGCCCGTCCCTGCGCGAACGAGCGGGTCTGATTATCTAGGAACTCTTGCGGCGTCGTCGTCATCGTCCACTCATAGCGGGACGGATTCTCTTGTCCCACGTTGCCGGGGACTGTCACATCTTCGGCTCTGTCATCGCTGTGGTGTGGGTGTCAGCATATTCAAGCGGCACGGTAGGGTACAGCACCGTACGCGAAACCACATAAATGGGGAGTCGGAACACTTACAGCTCTCCGGCCTCTACAAGGAGGACCGAGACTGGAGATGGAAAGGGTCAGTAGACTGCGTGAGCGCGTGGAGGAAAGTGAGAAAGCATGACGGGCTGCGACGCGTACCGGACGCATCTTCAGATAATCGGTTCGCGACTACGAGACCGCCGATCCCGGCCCCAATAATGATGTAGTCGTAGCTCGGCCGGAGGGTGAGCTCGCCGGCGGTGTCCGGGACAAGCTGAATGCCGAGAACAACACTTAGCAACACGTATACGCCGAGCAAGACAGGGCGGAAGAGCTTCATAGTGAATCGCGAGTGTTGCCAAGTACGCGAGATGAGAGGATGGACTAGGAGGGCTAAGGCAGATAGGATGGTAAGCAGACTTATGATAGCATGAGAGAGTCGCGTAAGGCAGGAGGTAGGTAGTGGTTCATGGCACGCGGTTGTTGTCGACGCGGATACACGTGGGCGGATGGGAGGATGTACACAAGCAGAGCAAGCGTTGGTCGGCTGTACCCAACGTCTACGTGTCAGTACCTAGTATTTGTTGATTAAGAACTGGACTACCTCGCTTTACACGTGGATCGATTAGGAGATTGTTGCTACGGAAGCGTACTCGATAGGTTTCGTGTAGGCGCTTTCTCTCCCTTTCCCCCCCTGACTCGCCCTAGGCAGCGTCAGCCGTATACATCCTTAGATATCATTCTGCTTCTGGCATCAAGGGGCATGAGTTGATCTCACAATAAGAAAAGGATATTATATATACATATATGTATAAGAGTAGATAGACCAACTGTGAGGCACATAAGCGTATAGCCCTCTCTCACTTGTCTATGCCGGGCGACAATGCTTCTCCGACTCTTCTGATGGAGAGCTTCCAAGCATAGATCCGTCAAATTGGTAGCGATGATGTTCAAGCTACTACTTGTCTATCTTGGGTACCTTCATATTTATTATGTAAGGGATTGTTAACCCGATTTTACAATAAGAAGCAGATGCCTATCGTAGTAGACGTGATTCTTTTGCTCGATGATTAGAAGCTTAAGAAGCCAGTCGCCCTGGACGTTCACCTCATAGTTACTATTCGATTTGAGCCTGTGAATATAGCGGAGAACACATCAGCTGCCCTCTCTTCTTCGTGAGTACCGTTTCCCCTTGTGCCGGATGCACATGTATATGTCAACCTTGACTTAAAATTACATTTATACAATCTACGTCACTGCTAGATCAAGGCTAAATCGGAATCTGACAGTATCCAATATCTCCTTTACTCCCTTGGAAGTACGATAATATCCCAAAGCGGGCTTGATAAGAGTAGGTGTAGTGCGTTTTCTTCGGGTGCAATCCGTATAAATGCCAGTGCAAATATCACGCCATGATCTCTACTTCGTCAGTTAAAGCCGTTATTATTGGATACCTACGTTCCCTTAAGAAAGCTAGTTTGTTATGTACGTTATCAACCTTGGCATGGAAGTGTTGATGCGCACAATGCTTGATTGAATAGAGGCAAGAAGGCCGTCTCATAACCTTCCGTCGTAGCTCGAGATGGTCTAAATCCTTTCAACTCGTGTCTTTCAGCGGACCGAAACTGAGTATAGGCTCATATGAATTATTTAGTATTGATTTTCTTCGTTACTTGGTCCTTTCGGCACCTGATATGCCGTCTTCTCGGATTTACTTGTATATCATTAGAGCTCATAAACTTCTAGGTCGTATAGACCACTCGTACATTCTGATGTGGTGTGCATTTCATCTTCGGTTGTGATCTTCTATCATCACACACCGGAGCTTGACTGTGTTCTATTTACGGAGGAATGGAGCCTGAACCTATGAAGAGGAATGGGATATAATGAGACGGTTAGCGGGCATAATCTCGTCCCCTCGCGACATTACCTAAGCAGCAGGTAATGTCTAAACACCTAATGACGACGCGCACTACACGATAGATAGCTTCCAAACACTACATACCTGACGAGCCTCCATGTCCTCTCGATATGACGCCTCGTCAGATCTACCGCCGTGTACCAGCCGTCTTGTAGCCACTGCCGCAGCGGACGAATAAAGGCACCCTCAATATCGGCCTCCTTGCGAGCGCGCGAATGTTAAGCGCCGCCTCCACTATTGCGAGCTTCGAGTTTAAATGAATGCTACGCCGCTAGCTCTCGGGATAATTGACCATCGCATACGGCTGCCCACAAATTGCCTATGAGAAGAGACCCCCAAGCAGGCCAGGCGTTGAATTCTGGCGCAATCCGTTTCGTCCCTTGGGGCTTCCCAACACGTACACGTATGTGCGTCTGGCTCTCTACCTTGAGGTTGCAGTTCGGTGTTACTTCGTAGGTAGGTAGGTAGTCTTCCACCACCATGCTCCGGGAAGTTTTCTATTTGCTGGCGATGGAGACGAGATGCCGCATCCGGTAATGCTGTCTAAGGTACTGAGGCATCCTCCTCGCGGGATACCCCAAGTGGACGTGCGAGGTGCTTAATCTTTGGAGAAGGGAATGGGATGGGAAGGGGAACGAAGGGTAGCAACACAATATACGCAAGGCAGCTAAAACGAATGACACCTCACGAATTAGGGCAAATTTGGCTTAGCAATTGCCGGGCTCTTTATATTCTGGCTAAGTGTATATAGGTACGTACTTAGGTACTTACTCAGGGGAAAGTGAGTACATGCAGCTTACCCCTAATTTGACACATGTGGTCTGAATACCTATTGACGCGCGAGAGTTAAATGGAGATGCCAATTATGGTTCAGGTACCTTGCGTCTAACGTGGAAGGAGTACTTGGAGCTATTGAACTTGTATGTAAATATTTATCAACCTAACCTCCAGTACTGCCTCTTTTATAGTGGCGATGTATAGGTACGATACCTATTTTCTTCTTTCTAGCATACAGCCACGGGTGCGAGCCTATAATGAATTTCTTATGGCGGATAATATTAATTGTCATGCCCCAAGATGTAGGTAGGTAACAGAGCAGTCTACACTACCTACCTACCTACCTCTCTAGCTTCTAGCTCTCAAGCTAGACAAATCCCTAGATTAGTGTTTATCAGCTCCTTATCAGCTGAAGTCAAAGTGACTAAATGGCCTCCGAGGTTGCATAGTCGCATTCCTGTTTCCACCGATGCAGCTTTTGACTCACCGTGCGCTGTGCCCTCCCTCCCTGTGTGCCGTGGTGCAAGTCTCACAAGCAGACGAAAGCTTGGATATAAAAGTCCAACCGCCACTTATCCCCCCAATCCTCCCAGAAATGTCCACGGATTCTCCCTTCTCGATTACTCGATCTAAGGAGGAACATAAGATGCACTCTGCGTCATGATACTCCGACATACAAGCTGTAGGAAAGCTGTTGCTGGCCTGAATGTATGCTATTTCCTCCCCCCCCTCGGTATCCTCTTAGGTACCACTGTCTCACCTATTAGGTATCGCATACAAATACTGTACAGCCTCACGAACAGCCACAACAACAAACACTGTCTTTTTCTTGCCGCCATCATGCCGCGAGCTTGACGTACTGAGAAAAAACTTACTCATCTGTTCTCGCTCTCACAGGCGCCGGTATTCCAGCACTCCGGCCATAAAACAACCGAGGAATTATCCCATGGAGGCGGGAGAGGGTCCTCGACGTTGGCGTCTCGCCCGCCGCGACCTGCGGGGGGCGGCGGCGCCACAACGTTGCCGTTTGTGTCCCCTTATGCTTCCATTTCGGAGTCGCAGAAGCTGAAGAAAAGGCAAGAAAGAGTATTTTGGCCCTCGATTCCGTCCCTGCCGGCGCAAGCTAATACTCTGAACAGGACTTCTTGGTTTCCATCCTTGAAACCTCGGTTACGAAGCGCGACGCCAAGGCCTATATGAATAGGTTCGTGCCTTTTCTGGAGCGAAAGTGGACAACGGGCTTCAAACAGCGTACTACACAGCAAACACATGTAAAAGGCCGCAGCTCTGCTCTGGATCCCGCAGCGACTCCAGCAGCCAGCCTTAAGACGAGCGATGTAGATACCGGCCTCACACAGCAGGGTCCGAAGTCGGAACAAGACCTCACTATCCAAGAGCCCTTGTTTGTGGCCCTGGTCAAGTTCCGTGCGCCCGAGTCCGTGAACGATACCACATTCGATGGAGTGGCCAAGACACTTACCCAGCTGAAGAAGCTCGGCCTCGTCAGCATCGTGGTGGTCGATTGTGAAAGCGATGCGCAGGACGACGTCACCCGGCGGAAGATGGCGACTGTGCAGGCGAGACGTATGGCCACGGCCATCGACAACTATGACGCCCCGGGCGCACGAGTAATCGACCCACCCATCACCATAGCAGAGCAAGACGACCAGCCTACGTCACACTTTATTTCACGGGATTTATTCATTGGAAATCCGAACGAGCTCATGACTGCCTTACAGGACGATCTAATCCCTATAATACCTTCGCTTGGATACACTGTGGACACCTGTGTGCGCAAGCCTGTCGATGTGAATGACGTTATTCTGGCGCTCACCAGGCAACTCTCCGGTCTGCAGTTCGTACAGATTCCGGACGATGAATTTCCCATGACGAAAATCCTAAGGGCCGCCGAAGTTTATCGTATCATCGTCCTAGACCCTTTAGGGGGTATCCCGGCGAAAAACCGAGCAACAGGCAGGCACCTATTTTTGAACCTCGAGCACGAATTCCCGGAGGTCCAGGCTGATTTAGAGGCCTGCGCGGACCAAGGCACACCCAGTGAACGTGCCGATAAGGCACGGCACTTAGAGAATGCCAAACTGGCGAGGGACGCTCTGTCTTTACTCCCGCCGACGTCCTCGGCAGTTATCACAACGCCGCAAGAGGCAGCACGGGAACGCCGGCCCGAGGATAACGTGATAGATCTTGCACTCGTCGGCACCAGACGGGGACAAAACCCGCTCATCCACAGTCTCTTGACCGACAAGCCGATCCAGTCGTCTTCCTTACCTACCGAGCGCTTCACGCCCATCACATCGTCGACCGGAACCTCCCAGATCGGATCCTTGACAACTCTGGCCAAGCGCGGCATGCCTCTCACCATATTTCCAAATCCTAAAACCACGGCGTGGAAGCCCCCGCAGCCGGGACAGAGCAGCCTCAATCTGACGGATCCCTGCATCGACCTCCCGTGGCTAGTCCACCTGATCGAGGACTCGTTCGGGCGGAAGCTCGACGTCGAGCACTACCTGCAGCGCATCAACGGCAACCTCGCGGGGATCATCATCGCGGGCGAGTACGAGGGTGGGGCGCTGCTGACGTGGGAGATGCCGCCGGGCACGTCGGACCCGGGCCGGCGGGTGCCGTACCTGGACAAGTTCGCGGTCCTCCGCAAGAGCCAGGGCGCGGGGGGCGTGGCGGACATCGTGTTCAACGCCATGGTCCGGGACTGCCTCCCTGGCGGCGTGTGCTGGCGGAGCCGCAAGGACAACCCCGTCAACAAGTGGTACTTTGAGCGCTCGCGGGGCACGCTGAAGCTCCGCGACATGAACTGGACCATGTTCTGGACCACTCCGAAGCTGGCGCTCGACGAGGGGCGGTTCCGCGACTACGAGGCCGTGTGTCGCGGCATCGAGCCGTCGTGGGCCGACAAGAAGCACATAGTCGACTGAGAAATGATGAAGATGAAGATGAATACCCGCCAGCTGTGGAACTACCTGAGGTCGACCATCCATAAGTTAAGCAATATACTATCGCTTAATCGTGCCTAGCTTTCTACGTTGTGCACCTGGTTCGTAGGTCCCATGCCTCACGGTAAGAAGTGACATGTGACAGCCGGTAATACCTCTAATATTCCTATTTTGCCAGCCGTTCAGGACGTTTATATAGCTTGCGCCAGCCGTATATTCATGCGAGATCGAGCATTCGGACTCGTGACGACCACTGAATGGGCTGCCTACCTCGCTCTAACCCATATACTATGTAGGTTAGGTACCTTTACTTAGCCAGGTTCGACATCTACTGGGTGAGAAGAGAATAAGATGCAGGTAAGTATCCTCGTTCCAAGATTATTGACCTGCCAAGAAACGCATTCACGGGTGTGCATTCGCAGCACCTAGCCTACCGGGTTCCTTTTGTGGCTGTGGCTGTAGTGTAGTGTAGGTACCCAGGCATTTTCCTGATCCATTTTCCCGATCACGCATTGGGAGGGGCGGTCAAGGTCAAGGAGGAGGGGAGTTGGAAAATATCGATAGAAGAAGTATGCTGAAAACCCCACCACGAGTCAAGACCTACTTCGTCGAGTAGTTTGATAGGGCAACGATCACGACGGGAGGCGGGGTGATAAGGAAAGAAAAAAAACTGGGTAGGTGTACCTAATGAGGTGGGGTGTGCTCCTAGTTATTGTGGGTTCTTGTCATGGTCGAGCCTAGCCGGTCGAAGTGGGGACGAAGGAGGGCAACCAAGAAAAAAAAAAAAGAGGACAAGAGAAGCGTAGTGAACGTCAGCCATTTAAGAGTCAAAATCTATAAACTCAGATTATTCTTACTCTATCATTTGAGCGGGATGAGCGAGACTGGCGATGCTGTTAAGTCTAAGCACGAGTTACCTCAACTATTCGTGGTGAAGGTATATGTACACCTATATGTACACAAAGTATGAGGAAGTATCTATGTGTAGGTTGCTTACGGCATGCAAGTACATACAACCTGGATACCAGGTACATGCTTTAGAAATGGTTGGATTCCTTCCTCCTGGGCGCCGCTGTTGCCGTGTTACCACGACCACGACCTACCTGAAGGCTCTAGAAGTTTCGTGCCTGCCATGGCAAGCCCCGCATAGGGGTGTGGCTTACTTAGGAGGGGTAACCTGGGTGAGGCTAGCCAACCGCAGAACTTGACCACAAGGTTTGTCATTCCCTCTCCCACCTTATTAGGTAGTCTTGTACCCGTTGTGCGCATTTGGGCAGCTTTATTTGTTTTTTTCTTCTTATTCTAGGAATCCGATTTTTCTACCGACTGCTAGAATATTCACGCTACCTCTCCACCTACTACCTATCTCAGCCGACTGGTCTCGCAGTGCCCCTCGAACTCCCACCCCAGAGTGAGGCACCTCCCGACTTTGACTTGTCCATCTCATATCCTCACACCACCATCGTAACCTTCACGGCGCGTCCGGCTCTCTTCGAATTTATTCTGTTTGCCGCCGATATCTCATTCTCCCTCCCCTTCCAAGTCCCCGTCGATACGAATTCTAAACCAAACCTTGTTCAACAAAAACCTCCGTCCTTGTTTACGTCCACCTAGCCAACATGAGTGTCGTTGGTATGTATTGCTCTGCCCCGGCGCCCTTGCGCACTTATTCCTCTTCTACATACTAATCATGCCCGTGCCCTCCAGGTGTTGATTTCGGAACGCTCAACACCGTTATTGCGGTAGCACGAAATCGGGGTGTTGATGTCGTACGTACCCCTTCTCGACCCCTCCTCGAATATATCTATATATCTATATATCTACCTACCTACCTACCTATCCACCTACCCGCCAACCTTTATATATCTATTTATCGTTATCTCCCTGCTCGTCAGACTGACAGATCACTTGGTAGATCACTAACGAAGTCTCCAACCGTGCGACGCCGTAAGTAACCACCACGACTAAGACTAACCCGAGCATGTTTACCTCTCGACTAACACCGTCTCGTAGTTCCCTCGTGGGATTTGGCCCCAAAGCCCGCTATCTAGGCGAACCTGCCAAGACACAAGAGATCTCCAACCTCAAGAACACCGTCGGCTCCCTCAAGCGCCTTGCTGGCCGCGCTCTCAAAGACCCCGACGTTCAGATCGAGCAGCAATATGTCTCGGCCGCTCTCGTAGACTGCAATGGCCAGGTCGGCGCCGAGGTCTCATACCAGGGCAAGAAGGACAAATTCTCAGCCACACAGCTTGTTGCCATGTTTCTGAGCAAGATCAAGCAGACCGCAGCCGCCGAGCTCAAACTACCGGTGGCTGATGTCGTCATGAGCGTGCCGCCATGGTTCACAGACGTCCAGCGACGGAGCATTCTGGACGCTGCTGAGATCGCCGGCCTCAAGCCTCTTCGGATCATGAACGATACCACCGCTGCCGCCTTAGGGTACGGTATCACAAAGCTTGATCTACCTGCCGAAGACCAGAAGCCGCGCCGTGTCGTCTTCATTGATATCGGCCACAGCAACTATTCTGCATCGGTCGTCGAGTTCAAGAAGGGTGAGCTGACGGTCAAGTCCACCGCCTTCGACCGTCACTTTGGAGGTCGTGATTTCAACATGGCCCTGCTCAGCCACTTCCAGAAGGAGTTCAAGGGCAAGTACCGTATCGACATCTCAACGAACCCCAAGGCTATGGCCCGTGTCGAGGCCGCCGCCGAGAAGCTAAAGAAGATTTTGTCGGCCAACCAGCAAGCGCCTCTGAACATTGAGTCGCTCATGAATGATATCGATGTCAACGCTATGGTGACACGGCAAGAGTTCGAGGCTCTCGTTGAGCCGCTTCTAAACAAAGTGACAGCGCCGCTCGAGCAGGCACTCGCCGACGCCAAGCTGACCAAGGATGATATCGACTATATCGAGTTGGTCGGTGGCAGCACCCGTATGCCATCTATCAAGGAGAGAATCCAGGCCTTCTTTGGCAAGAGTCTATCCTTTACGCTGAACCAAGATGAGGCCATCGCCCGGGGTTGCGCCTTCGCCTGCGCTATCCTATCGCCCGTCTTCAAGGTCCGCGATTTCTCCGTCGCGGATATCGTTCACTACCCGATCGAATTTTCGTGGGAAAAGGATGTAGATATTCCCGACGAAGACACGAGTTTGACTGTCTTTAACCGAGGCAATGTTTTGCCATCTACCAAGATTCTTACCTTTTACCGGAAACAGCCCTTCGATCTAGAAGCGCGTTACTCGAAGCCGGAGGACCTCCCTGGCAAAGTGTCGCCCTTCATCGGCCGTTTCTCGGTCAAGGGAGTAAAGGCCGACCCCAAGACTGAGTTTATGATTTGCAAACTGAAGGCTAGAGTGAATATCCATGGTATCTTGAATGTAGAAAGTGGCTACTATGTCGAAGACCAGGAAGTGGAAGAGGAGATTAAGGATGATAAAAAGGATGATGGCGACAAGAAAGACCCTGACGTGAGTTTTGCCTCCATCTCAGTTCACCTTGGGGCGCTGGTGTAAAGCTTGAACTAACCTGCTCTGACTTCAGGCCATGGACACGGACGACAAGAAGGAGGATGGCAAACCTAAGACGCGAAAGGTTAAGAAACAAGTTCGCAAAGGTGATCTACCTATCGTCGCCGGAACTACATCCCTCGATCCAAACACGAAGAACAGCCTGCTGGAGAAGGAAGCCGCCATGATTATGGAGGATAAGCTCGTAGCAGACACGGAGGAGAAGAAGAATGAGCTCGAGACATATATCTATGATATGCGGAACAAGTTAGACGACCAGTTTGCCGACTTCGCCAGTGAAGACGAGAAGGATAAGCTAAGGTCTAAGCTTACCGAAAGCGAGGTAGGTGTTTCCCTTGGCCCCAAGATTACGGCGTGGAGTGAGACTAACCCTTCCCAGGATTGGCTGTACGAAGAGGGCGAGGACACCACCAAAGCTGTCTACATCGCCAAGATTGACGAAATTCGGGCTATGGCCGGTCCTATCTCGCAGAGATACTTTGACAAGGTAGAGGCTGACCGTCAGGCGCTGCAATCCAAGCTAGATGCCGAGGCAGCGGCAAAGAAGGCGTCCGAGGAGGAAGCCCGTAAAGCGGCTGAGCCTGAGAAGGGCGACAACAAGGATGAGGAGATGACGGACGCCGAGCCCGCTAAGCCCGAGGTTGAGGAGGCCGAGTCCTAGGAAGAGGAATTCTCTAAAATGGGGAGCAGATGCTGTTGATAGATACACGTGGCATAGGAACATGTCATGGATGAACAGAATCATAAAAAATTAATGACTGCAATGGAGCTGGCCGGGACTGGATGGTTCAAGGATGATTTGGCAAGATTTATCCAACGCCGACCGGAAATTATGGTGTTAGAGATAGACTACACCAGCTCAATTCGTACACGAGATCAGTTGTAGACTTGAGATAGACCTTATCCTGATATGGGTATATTCATGACTCCAATGCCCTGTTGGGCCATGTCGGTGTGATTTGCATGAGGTGAATAGCAGACCAATTTTAGCCCACTTTGGAGAAGCCTTGAACTTCTTAATACGGCACTCCTCTTGAGATTGATGTTGCAAGTCTGGCTGAAGTGCTTCTTTAGACTTTTATTCATTTAGTGATTACGCAGATAGGTCTTACAACCAGAGTTAATTCAATCACTTGTACCTACTTTGAATAACATAAACATAAATTTGCAAAGGAAAAACAGCACCGTCAATCATTTGCCTTTCAATTAGCTGTTGACAGTAACTACACAATTGTATTTCCAAATGCAGTACAGCATAAAGGTTGTACCTAGATACCATGTACCTACCTAAGCTACCTAACCTACACTTGCTTACGCTCGTTAACCTTTATACTACCTAAAGTAGGTAACCAGGTGCCTACTACATTTTTGTTTTTGTTTCCGTTCTCTGGGAAACAGCTTATGTACATCACAAAATTGAATTCACCAAAACTGTGCAACGCCTGCCCCGCACAGCAGCGTCATAACATAAGGTATATAAGTGGGGGCGGATCCCCGGCTGGAACTTGGCTCCCACCACCAACCGACTCCACTACCAAATAAAAATACTGGACCCTAAGCCAATAACCCTTGCAACATCCATCCAGCGTGTGAGAGGCAAAAGAGTGCAAAAGAGAGAGCCCTTGCAGTCTGTTCCTTTCTTGCCATCGGAGATAAAGCGAAGGAAGCGGGCAGGTGTCCTGGGAAGCCTTCCGGGACATGACTTTAGACTGGGTCCCCCTACCATTCCCTACCTAACCTACCCGTCTCGGCTGTCTGAACGCCGCACCACCCTTCACGCTGCACTTGTCACGCTGCACTTGTCACACTGCACTTGTCACGCCGACATACCTGTCTGACCAGATCATAAAATGGCACCCAAAAAGAAGGGCGGCAAAAAGGCCGCCGACGACTGGGAAGCTGACCTCGGCGAATCCATTGCGCCAACTAATGGCAGCGCAGCCCCTCCCGCGGACGCCCCCGAAGAACAGGGAGACGATGGCGCTGACAATGCTCCCGTCGGTGGTCTCATGGCCATGATGAAGAAGAACCGAGAGAAGCGCAAGAAGAAGGGCTTGTCCGAGAATTTCGTCGACGGCGACTCGGCAAAACCGGATACCCCCGAACCTACCGATATCAGCGCTTTCAAGCCACCCCAAGAAGCCACGGCCGAAGACGAGTTTGCGCTACCGGAGAAGAAGGGGAAAGGTGGAAAGCAGAACAAGAATCAGCCTGCTGCCAAAGCTCCTGCTGCTGCTGCCGCCGCCGCCGCCGCCGCCGCTGATGGAGACGAGGATGGAGAGTCTGGTCGGATGCTGACCAAGGCCGAAAAGGAGAAGCTGAAGAAGGAGAGAGAGAAGCAACGAAAGAAGGAACAGGTTAGTACCATCACCAATTCCCGTCGGATCCGCCCTAACCCTTTGATTTTCACGTCTAGGCTGCCAAGAAAAAGACAACCGCACCCGCACCGACACCCGCTGCAAAAGCCGCAGAACCCGCCAAAGCCGTTGTCGAAGAGAAGAAGGAGGCCCCGGCCCCGTCAGCCCCGACAGAAGCACCGGGGAAAAAGGGTAAGAAACTTCCGCCACATCTGGCCGCTCTTCAGAAACAACAAGAGGAACTGCGGCGGCAACGGGAAGAGGCCGAGAAAGCTGCCGAACTTGAGAAGGCTCGCCTGGAAGAAATAGAGAAACAGGAAGCAGAGGACCTCAAACGAAAAGAAGAAGAAAAGGCTCGCAAAAAGCAAAAGGAGAAGGAGAGGATCGAGCAGCTCAAGAAAGAAGGAAAGTATCTCTCCAAGGCGCAGAGGGAAGAGAAGGCTCGTAACGAAAGGAAGTTGCAGCAGATGATTGCGGCTGGCCTTCAGGTTGGGCCTTCGGAAGACGGCGAGGAGAAGAAGAAGAAGACTACCTACGACAGCCGAAAGCGCGGCAAGAAGAACGACCAAAAGGTTATCTCCATCCCCCCCATACGCCGACACTGTTCTCCTGACTAACTCTTGGTAGGTGGATGAAGAAAAGGCTCTAGCCGAAGCTGCCGAGCGAGCGAGGATACAAGCCGAGGCAGCGGCAAAGGAGGCCGAAGAAAAGGCTGCCAAAGAAGCCGCTGCGCAGGCAGCTGCTGAAGAAGCAGCTAAGAAGGCCCAAGCAGAAGAGGAGGTTGAGGAAGATTGGGAGGCCGCTGTCGCTTCAGGGGACGATGTCAAAGACAGCTGGGACGCCGATTCGGACGAGGAGGCCGAACAGAAAGCTGCCGCGAAACCCACAACGGCCCTGGTCTCGCGACCTAAGCCTCAAGAAGCAGAGTCTGACTCCGAGTCTGAATCAGAAGAAGAGTCCTCCGAGGACGAGGAGCAAACCGCTACTCGGGCTGCCGCAGCCCAGCGCAAGAGGGAGGCTGCAGAGCGGAGGGAAAAAGCACACCAGGCTGCTCTAGCAGCAAGGTCCAAGGAAAACCTTCGCAGTCCTATCTGCTGTATCTTGGGTCACGTCGATACCGGAAAGACGAAACTGCTGGACAAGATCCGACAGACAAATGTCCAGGAAGGAGAGGCGGGCGGTATCACACAGCAAATTGGTGCTACATACTTCCCAGGTTGGTCATGATTCCTTTCTCACCGCTCGGGCCCGGAGACTAACCATGTTCTACCAGGCGAGGCTATCAAACAGAAGACTGCTGTGGTGAACCAGGACGGAACCTTCGAATTGAAGGTGCCGGGTCTTTTGATTATCGACACACCTGGCCACGAGTCCTTCTCCAACTTACGTTCCAGAGGTTCTTCGCTTTGTAACATTGCCATTCTGGTTGTCGATATCATGCACGGACTCGAGCCTCAGACTCTTGAATCGATGAAGCTGCTTCGTGATCGGAAGACACCCTTCATTGTGGCACTCAACAAGATTGATCGTCTATACGGCTGGAAGAAGGTCGACAACAATGGGTTCCAAGAGAGTCTGGCTCTTCAGAATCGAGGCGTGCAGAACGAATTCAAAAACCGCTTGGAGCAGACGAAACTCGCCTTTTCCGAACAGGGATTCAATGCCGAGGTTTTCTACGAGAACAAGTCCATGTCCCGAAACGTCTCGTTGGTTCCCACTTCGGCCCACACGGGAGAGGGTATCCCAGATATGTTGAAGCTCATTGTGCAGTTGACCCAGGAAAGAATGGTTGGTTCGCTCATGTATCTCTCCGAGGTACAGGCTACCGTCCTCGAAGTCAAGGCAATCGAAGGTTTCGGCATGACAATCGATGTCATCCTGTCGAACGGTATCCTTCGGGAAAGCGATCGGATAGTCGTATGCGGCGTCGAAGGTGCCATCACTACGAATATTCGAGCACTACTTACCCCAGCGGTCATGAAAGAATTGCGTGTCAAGTCCCAATATGTGCACAACAAGGAGGTTAAAGCAGCTATGGGTGTCAAGATTAGTGCACCCGGTCTCGAGGGCGCCATCGCCGGTTCTCGATTGCTCGTTGTCGGCCCCGATGATGATGAAGAGGACCTAGAGGAGGAGGTCGAGGCTGACTTGAACAAGCTGTTTAGCCGTGTGTCTACCTCGGGACGAGGTGTTAGCGTGCAAGCATCCACCCTGGGTTCGCTTGAAGCCCTTCTGGATTTCTTGAAGGATTGCAAGATCCCGGTGGCCAATGTTGGTATCGGCCCTGTATTCAAGCGTGATGTGATGCAGTGCGGCACGATGCTGGAAAAGAGCCCCGATTACGCTGTTATGCTCTGTTTCGATGTCAAGGTCGACAAAGAAGCCCAGGCCTACGCTGACGAGAACGGTATCAAGATTTTCACCGCCGACATCATCTACCATCTGTTCGACGCCTTCACAAAACACATGGAGGAGCAGCTTGAGAAGAAGAAGGAGGAGTCGAAATTGCTCGCCGTCTTCCCTTGCGTCCTCAACACGGTGGCGGTGTTCAACAAGACCGGCCCTATCGTCGTGGGCGTTGATGTAGTAGATGGTAGCCTCCGAGTTGGCACGCCAATCGCAGCAGTGAAACAGAATGCCACAACGGGCGCCAAGGAGATAATCAGCCTCGGAAGAGTGTAAGTCTTTCACGATGCAATTCAATGCCCTATTCGTTATGCTCCTAACACAGTATACAGATCATCAATCGAGAGAGATCACAAACAGATCCCTGTCTGCAAGAAGGGGCAGCCCTCGGTAGCGGTCAAGATTGAGATGGGCGGACACCAGCCCACATATGGCCGGCAGCTTGAGGAGACCGACACCCTGTACAGCTTGATCTCGCGCGCCAGTATAGACTGTCTGAAGGAATTTTACAGGAAAGAGGTGTCGAACGACGAGTGGTCGCTCATCATCAAGCTCAAGCCCGTGTTTGATATCAACTAAAAAAGGGGCCTGTGAGAGTGCCGGGGAAAGATGTATATCCTTCATGATAGTCATGGGCAGGGTTGTACAACTAACTCTGGCGGCCTTAACATGCATAAACCCCAGCGGGACAAGGTATGGGCTCCCCTTGCTTTTTACTCCATTTTTTCCCTTTACGCTCTCCCCACTTCTTCCTTTCGAAAACGGAGCAGAGGGAGAGAGAGAGAGAGCTACGCGAAGTGTTTATTATGTTTATGTTATGTTATAACGGAACGGCCCGACGACGACGACGGACGACGGACGACGGACGATGGACGATGGATGATGGACGATGGATGGATAGCTCTGGCTTAAAGTACCTACCCTCATACCTACCTACCTTTACTGCCGTCTCATTCTCATTCTCATTCCCGGTCTCGGTCTCGGTAACCATTTATATATTTATAAGTAGATGACGGGGAACTGCTAGGCCCGGAGGGAAAAAGAAAGAAATAAAAGTGAATGAATAAATAGAAAGACAGAAAAGCATTTGCGATTTTGCGATTTTCGATTTGCCAATGTCTTACGTAGAAGTGGAGTCTAAATTAAGTAGAAAAAGATAACCAGTGCTAAAACTAATGGAATTACTAAAGGTATATTAAGATAATCTACCTGTTTTTTTTTTTAGAAATAATAAAAGGAAAAAAAGCACTTATTTATATATTTAAATGCTATATATGTATAGTTAGTAAATTTAATAGATTTAGTTTATATAGACTTATTAAATCTTTATATATTTATAATATACTTTTTAGCTTTGCTATTATTTATAAAATAAAGCTGTTTATAAATAAAAAATTTATAAAAGATTTTATTTTAATTTATAAATATTTTTATATTTTTTTTTAATTATATATTATATATAAGTAAAAAAAAACCAGAAAATTTTTAATATTTATAAAAACCTTTTTTAATAAAAATCGCGAGTATTATTATCGCTTTTAATAATATTAACTTTTAAGCCTTTAAGCCTTTTTTTTAATTAAAAACTTTAACGGTTATTTAGCTTTTATATTTTTAAATAGTTATAAATAATGTTATTTTATAAATAAATTATATAAATAATTATTAATTAAATTTTTTATTTTTTTTTTTTTTTTTTTTTTAAGCTTTATATATAACTTAATAAATTAAATTTTATAATTATAATATTAGCATTTTTATAAACATTAATTTAATTTTATATATAAATTTAATTAATTATTAAATTTTTTTTTTTTTATAAATTATTTATTTAAAATATTTATATATATATATAATATTTTTATTAATAGCGGTTATATTAATTTTTTATATTAACTGTTAATAATAACAATAAAAATAATAATAATAATAGCTTTTTTTTTTTTTTTTTTTTTTATAAATATTTATTTAAATTTTATTAAAAAAAATTTTTAAGCTTTAGCTAACTATTTTAAATAACATTACTATATAAATATTTTTATTTACTAAGTATTATATATGCTATACTATAGTTGCTACTAAACAGCAAATAAAACAAAACGTTACTGCCGCTTTTATAATTTTATATATTAAAACTAAAGCTATTAAAAAGATCGCGCATGCTATTAAAGCTGCCGCCGCTGCTATTATTGCTACCGCCGACAAGCTTTTAATTAAACTTAATATAAGCGCCGATATAGGCGCCGACGCCGCCGCCAACACCGCCGCTAACGCTAACACTAATAATAATAGCAATAGCAATAAAGCTTTTTTTTGCCGCTGCCGCCGCTTTAATTATAGTGCTTACCGCGCTATGCTATATAAAACGTACATACGCTCTGCTTTTATAAATAATTTTAATATTTATTATAATATAGTTTATAGCGTCTGCTGCTAGCGGTATATTTTTAAATATTAGTGCAGACCTTAATATAATTTTTTTTTTTTAGCAAATTTTAAAAAAATATATTAATTAAATTTTATATAGCTTTTGCTACGTTTTTTTAATTATGTTACGCTTAGTAACAGCTATTAAAGCTAATGCCTATTAAAATAAAATAAATTTAATTTTTTTAATTTTAAAAATTATATTTAAATAATTTTAAATTAAATAAAATTTAATTTATTTAGCTTTACACTATTATATATATATTATTTTTAATTTTAAAATAAAAATATAGCAATTTTTTTATTAATGCTGCTGCTATTTTTACTGCTATTTTTATTATTATTGCTGCTTTTATTATTTTTGCCGCTTTTTTTGCCGCTTTTGCTATTTTTACCGCCGCCGTTGCCGCTGCTATAACAGCTTTTTTTTTTATTTTGCTACAAAATAATTAAATTATTTAATTTTATAAAGCTTTAGCTTTATAATTATTAAAATTTTTATATTTAAATTTTAAAAAGCCGGTATATTTTAAAAAAGTTAGTTTTAGCAGGCTTTATATTTATAATAAAAAATAATTATTTTTTATATTTTTTAATAATTTTTTTATAATATATAAGCTATATTTTATAAATTAATAAGTATATAAAAATGTTTAAACTAAGCTTATAATAAATTTTTTATAAATTTATTTATAAGCATTTAATTTATAAATAAATATATTATTTTAAAAAATTTTTTATAATATTTTTATTTAATTTATATATTTTAAATATTAATATAGCATAGCTAAGTATTAATTTTTTTATTTTTTTTTATTATAAGTTAAATTATTTAAATATTATTTAAATAAATTATTTACTTTTAGCCGAGTTTTAAATTTATATTTTTTAAAAGTTTTTTAAAAGCTATAGTTTTTATATCTATAAAGCTTAGTATATTAATTTTAGCTTTAATAATTAATATAAAAACTATACTTTAATAAATTATTTTTTATATAATCGCACCTTTAAATAAAAATATAATATATTTATAAAAAGATTTTTTAATTTTTTTATTATTTATAAAAAAAATATTTTTAGCAATAAAAAAAGCTTAAGCGCTTTTATTTTTATTTTTATATATAATTTTTAAAAATCGGATATAATAAAAATATTTAATTATTTGTTTAACTATATTTATATAGTTTAAATTTAAATTAATAAAATATTTTAATAATAAAGCTGCCGTATATACTACGTTTAGTTTAATTATAATTATAATATATAAAATAAATTTTATAAGCTTTTAAAATAGCTTTATTTAAGCTTTTATAGCTTTTTTAGCATATTTTACCAGCTTTTTAAACAGTAAAAAAATAAAAAAAATTTAGTTTTAATTAGCTAAATTAAATTTTTTTACGATTTTTTTAATATATTAGTTATATACTAAACTTAATTTGCGGCTTTTATAGTTTTTTATTATTTTAATTTTAAAAAACTAGCAAATGTTGCTTTGCTTTTTAATTTTATATGCTTTTTTAATTTTTTAAATTATTTTTTAGGCCTGCTTTTTATATTTTTTATAATAAAATATAAAAAAATTATTTATATAAAAGATTATATATACTTTATAATTTTTTAAATAAAATAAGCATAGTTTTTTTAATAATAAAATTAAGCCTAGCGTTTTAAAAGTAAATAAAAACTTATTATACTATAGTAAAAGTAAATTTTTTAAACTATATAAAGCTTTGTTTAATAAAGCTGTTATATTCGACTGTTTATAGCTATTTAGCAATTAATAGGCTATAAGCTTTTAATTTTTTTTAAATATGTTTAAAAATGCTGCAATTATATTAAATTGCTTTATTTTAAAATTAAACTATATAGCTATTATTATTAAAATTTTAAAAAACTTAGCTGTAAATATGGCGGTATAGGTTGACTAAAGCGTATTTTTAATTTAAAAATTTTTATAAGCTATTAAATAAAATTTATATATATTTAAAAACTTTTTTTTATTAAATTTATAAATAAAAACTTATTTTAAAAATAAAAGCTTATATTTAGTTTTTAAAATTAAAATAAGTTTTATTATTTTAAGCTTTTAAAGCTTGCTAATTTTTTTTATAGCGTTTTTTTTAAAAAAATTATTTAAAAAATGCTTGTTTAAATTTTTTTATATTTTTAAAAAAAGTTTTTTTAGCTTATTATAATAAATCTGTTAGTTTAGACATGCTTTTAAGCGCTTTATTTTATATTATTTTATTGCTGCTATAATTATAACATATAATATTTTATATTTTTAGTTACTTTTATAAATAATATTTAGCTAATTAAGCAGAAACGTTTTTAAAAAGTTTAATTAATATTAATTATATAAAAAAGTGATTTTTTAATTTTTATATATTTTTATTATAAAAGTAGCAAATATACTAGCATTTTTTTTTTTATTTTAGCTGGCCTTTTTATAGGCTTACTTTTTAGTTTTTAATTTAATTATATAAAAAAATTGTAAATTTTTTAATTTTATTGCCAGTAAGCCGGGGGTTTATTTTATAATTTTTAGCTTGCTTATAAAGCTAGTATATTAATTTTTTAAGTTTATTGCTGCTAAGCCGGTTATTTTTTTATTATTATATAATTTTTAGCAAGATTTTTATTTAAGTTTTTTATTGTTTTAAAATATATTTTTTAATTATTTAATAAATTACCGTTCGATATTTTAGTTGTATTTATTGCTTTATTAGAATTTTTAACTAGCTATTTAGCAAAGTTTTTTATGTTTAGCTTAATTATATTAAATTATGCAGCGCTTTTTTTTATTTTTTTTAGTTGCTTTTTTAGCTTAAATATTTTTTAAAAAGTTATAAATTTTTATAGCTAATTTTTAAAAGCATTTAAAACTTGCTTATTTTATTTTATAAATATTTTTATTTTTAACTTATGCTTTTTTAGTTAGCTTTTAATAAGGTTACTTTAAAAGTTAAAATTATTTTTATTTTTAGCAGGAGTATTAAAGCTCGGCTTAAACATATTTAGCTATATTTTTTTTTTTTATATATTAACTATTAAAATTAGTTTTTTTAAAATTAAAGCTATTATAATATTTTTTAATAATTATATACTAATTTATTTAGCTATTTTTTTTTAAGCTAGATTATAATAGCTTTTTTTATTAAAAGTTATATTTTATATAATAATTATTTTATTTTATTAAAAAATTTATATTTAATATAAATTAGTAGCTTTATATTTAATTAAATATTTAATATAAATATATTAATTAATTTTATATATTTGCTAATATTTGTCGGCAAGCCTATTATTTTTTATAAAGTATGCTTTGCACCTATATATATAGATCCTATTTTAATTTAAACGCAGGTTTGCTATTAACTTTGTAATTACTTTTAAAGTGTACTACTGAAAATATTATTTAAACTAAGTATAAAGCATTTTTAATAAAAAGTGCAAATTATAAAACTTAAAAAAGCTTATATTATAAAGCTATAAAGCTATATAAACTTTTTTTAGCTAAAGCTTTTTAAATAAATTAATGCTTTGCTTTATTTTAATAGCTTTAATAATTATTTTTTAATTTGTTTTTTTATTTTTATTTATTAGCTTTTTATTATAAAAAAAAAAAAGTTTTAAATTAATTTTTTATTTAGCTGCCCAGCGCTAAAAATCTATTTTTTTTTAATTGCGATTATAGCACGTTTATTATTACTATATATTTTATAAATCAAAAGCTTATACTATCGTATTATTTAGCGCTTAAATTTTTAAAGTTTATTAAATATTTACGCTTTTAATTTAAAAATTAAAATAAAAATAAAGATTATTTTGCTGTATTTATTTTTAATTGCAAACATTTAGCAAAATCTGTTATATTTATATAAATAATTAAATAAGTTTTAGTTAATTTTTTAAAAAAGGCATACCGCGCGCCTTTTAAAAGTTTTTTTAAAAATTACTTAGTAAATATGCGTTTTTGCACAGCTTTTACACTTTTTTTTTAAAGTTTTTTTAATTATTACCTTTTTAGCATTATAAACTAAAGCTTTTAATGCTTTTAGTTTTAAGTGCTTTAATTTTTTATATTAAAGATTTTTTATGTTTTTTTTTAGCTTAAAGGTATTATAGCTAGGTTTAAAAAAACAAGCTTTATTAAAAATTATAATTACGCCAGCTGTACTAAATTTAATTTTTAATAGCAAAATTAATAAATTAATTATTAAAAATTTATTTAAATAAATAAAAAAAGGCTTATATTTAAAAAATACTAAATTTATTTTTTTAATTAACTATTTTAAATGCATTTTTAATTTAAAGTTTTTAAAGCATAAAAAGCAGTTTAAACTATAATATTAAATTTTTTTTTAATAAAAATAAGCTTTTAAAACAATGTTTATATAAAATTTATTAACTTAAATAATATTTTTTAAAATTAAGTTAGCTATATTAAAGCTTTTAGCGCTAGCAAGTGCTTTTAGCATAATTTATTAACTTTTATTTAAAATAAAATAGCTTATAGTGCTAGCATTAATATAATCTTTATTTTTAATAAGCATTAGTAAACTTAGTATAAAAAGATTTTTATTATTAATAAAATAAAAAGCGCTGCAGTTATTAAGTATAATGCTATCTAAAAGCAGGTAAAAAATAGTGCTAAGTATTGTATACGCTTTTAAATTAGGCCGAGTAAATTATACAAATTATGCGTTAATAACGGTGTAAACTTGGTTATTATTAGGCTATTTGTTTTAAAAAAATTAATTTTTTTTTAAAGCTCTGCCTAAATAAAGCTTAACGTTAAATCTATTTTTTTTAATAGCTTTATAAAAATCGCTTTATTAAATTAAAGCATATCTATTTTTAATTTTTTTAATTAGTTTGCTTAATATAAAACTAATAAAACGATTAGATATTTTAATAATTATTTTTTATAAGCGTTTATATTTTTTTAGTTTTTATTAATAGCGTAATTTTAAATTAAAAAAGCAAAGGCATTAAAAAAATTTTAAAAATAATTTTTTATATTGTTTAAATTTATTTAGTGCTGCTAAATTATTTTTTAGTTAGTTTATAAATTTTTTATTTAAAGTTATAAAAATTTTAAAGCTTTAGCTTTTATTATAAAATGCTTTATTAAGGACTAATATATAAAAAATATATTTATAATTATTTAGGCTTACTGCTGTTTTTTTTATTTATTTTTTTTTAATAACTTTTATAAGCTATT
Organism: Nemania sp. NC0429; assembly: GCA_022578495.1. NCBI lineage: Eukaryota > Fungi > Ascomycota > Sordariomycetes > Xylariales > Xylariaceae > Nemania > Nemania sp. NC0429. Next base: position 87,030 of record MU392187.1, on the reverse strand, counting down.
TATATACTTAGTTTAAAATTATTTTAATTTAAATTATTTTTAAAAAATTTTTAGCTATAAGCAGCTTAATAACTTTTGCTAGCTTTATATTTTTAGCTTAAAAATATATCTTTTTTTATATATTATATTAATTTTTAAGCTTAACATTTTTTTAAATCGCTTTTTATAAAGCGTTTTAATATGCTTAAGTAATATAAATTAAGCGGATTTTATTTATAAAAGCATAGTTTTTTTAAAAAATTTTAAAAAAAAATTAAAAATTATATTTATTATTTTTAAAAAGCTTAGCTATAATATTAGCTATAAAATCTTTATTAACCGTTTTATTAACTTAGTTATATAAAGCCGTATATTAATTAGCTTTAACAGTTTATATTATAATAATAATTAAAAAGTGTTTAATTTATTTAACTAACTTTATTTTAATTTCTATTTTTATAAAATTTAATATGTTTATTTAATATACTTTAAACACGTTTATTATAGTTTAAATAGTAAATAATAAAAAAGGTTAGCTCGGCTAAAAATCACTTTTTAAAGCGTTTAAGTTAATATTAACTTATATTTTGCAGAGCTTTACATTTTATTTAAAGTGGTTAATTTAAAAAATTTAGTCGTTATTATTATAAAGCTGCAAACAATTATTAAGCAGAGTTTTTGCAAAAGCAAATGTTTTAAAATCTATAGTAATTAAATAAATATAAATTAAAAAATTGCACTGCAATTAAAAAAAAAGTGTATAAAAAAAAATTAAAATTAAAAGAATAACCGTTTAGTAATTTAAAAAAATATTTAAAGCACCGGTGTCACGATCGGCGTCCTTTTTGGAGGCGAGGCTCCTAGTTGGGGTTCCGTTTATATATTGATACTAAGATAGAGAAAAAAGAAGGTCTATCTAGGTCTACGTTCGAGATACTGCTTTTGTGTGCGCTGCCCCGCACGGGCCACAGCGCACGGACCAGGTACGTGGGTACAGTGGTACAATGGCACGGAGGAGTCTGCCTGCCGTGACTACCGGTTTTAAAAGCAAACCGGGCTTATAATTTTTATATAAAAGTGGAGTTTAAATTAAATAAAAAAAGATAACTAGTGTTAAAACTAGTGGGATTATTAAAAGTGTATTAAAATAATCTATCTATTTTTTTTTTTAAAAATAACAAAGGAAAAAGAAGCACTTATTTATACACCTAGGTGCTACGTACGTACAGTCAGTAGATCTAATAGATCTGGTCTATATAGACCCACCAGATCCCCACATATCCGTAACACAATGTTACACTAGGAGGGAGGGGAGGCGGGGGGCCATGGCGGATGGATTACCTAGTTTAATGAAATAATATAGGTATTATATACCCGATGCATCACAACACTGCTTGCCGAGTTTTATCGTAATTCCTTTTCCAGTGAGTTTAGTTTTTGCTTCCAAAGTAGCACCGATGGAGATTTGTCTGGGGTCCTGTAAGATGTTTTCCTTTTTTTTTCGGCTTCTAGGAATCAAACTAACAGACAGGCATAATACATGCTAAGATCATTTCTGTGTTGCTTAGGGACTAGGTAATCAGTAAGAAGTAAAGCAGTACCCATCAATCACTCAATCAGGCAGCATCTATCTACCTGTTCTGTCTATCATTTGGAAGGTGCTAGGTTAATTAAGTCAAGTCAAGTCAAGTCAAGTGAGCTGAGCTGATTGACTGCCTACTTAGGTATCTTACTTGCCTCCTGTTCAGGGTGAAAGGCGAAGAAGGGTGAAGGAGAGGGCAGTTTCATTCTCTATAACTAAAGTAACGTACTTGAAACTTAAGAGGCACAGCTTATCTTGGTACTCAACTTACCTACTTACTTACTTACTTGGTTTGCTACTCAATCTGAGTCTAACTTAGTACTTCGTGCTCGTCGCGTTTTCTGTTTTCACTCCATGGCGTCTGAGATCGCGGCATAAAGCCAGTCAGTTCTTCAGTCAGTTAGTCAGTCATACGACAAGCTTCACCCCCCCCCCCCCCCCCCTCCCTAAACGCATATACCCCTAGCACGCTCCCTTCTTGATATAGAGCGACGGCTTATCGCTGTTACTCTGTAGACATGGATTAAAGGAAGAAGAAGAACACGGAACGTTTTGTTGCTTTAGCTTACCTGATTATCTGTTAATACACATGACTGAGTGACTAACCGACTAAGTGACTGGCAGTATTTATTACTCGACGTCCGCCTCGACGCCACCCATCCACGCCCGTTACTTAAAAGATATAGACAAATACTTAAGTAGGTAGGTAGATAGCACCGTATCAGTAAGGAAAAGGGACTAGAACTGGGTGGGTGATCAGTAGGCATACTTGTTTATTTATGCTATAGACTACAGACTACGGCTACTCGTTTACTCGCTTATTCGCCTACGGACCCGGGGCCAGACATACATCCATACATCCATCCAATCGTCAATATATACGTGTAGCCATGGCCACACATACTCTACTCTCTCTCTCTCTCTTTCTCTCTCTCTCTCTTTCTCTCTCTCTCTCTTTCTCTCTCTCTCTCTTTCTCTCTCTCTCTCTTTCTCTCTCTCTCTCTTTCTCTCTCTCTCTCTTTCTCTCTCTCTCTCTTTCTCTCTCTCTCTCTTTCTCTCTCTCTCTCTTTCTCTCTCTCTCTCTTTCTCTCTCTCTCTCTTTCTCTCTCTCTCTCTTTCTCTCTCTCTCTCT